>JAKUAB010000065.1:0-39820 GCA_030579075.1 Taiozyma dajiaensis | reverse complement strand
GATTGAACGTGAGATGCATGCTCTTTATTCGGCCTTACATTATGTACCAGCTAATTGAGCAATCCCCTGAATGATAGAGACAAAGCTGGAAGCTTTGTCTCCTTCATTATATAGTTGAGATTCTATTTAGAGATCAAAGAGTAGATTCCTAATGGAATCTTCTGGATAAAGTATGGAATCTTCTAGATAAAGTATAGTAACGTGATCGCCTAAACTGGTAAGGTTAGGAACGATGACCATTACTATTACAAGCAATAAATATTAATAGCTGTCTAATTTTGTGAAAAGAATTATATTTATAATTAGTAATACTGAAGGGTATGTGGTGATGAGTGATATCGAATGTTCCAACAAGATCTAGGCTAACTATATTAAAGTGGCAATACGCGTAGGCTTACCGTTTTTCTGAAGAAGAAAATCAAAGTATCATGACTGAGAAAGTATACACATAGCGAGTAGGAAGACAAGTAAATCAACCAATATAAATAATTACATTAGTGACCAGACTATTCGATGTGCTTTATGAAAACACTGTTAGAATATTCTGGAATATGCATGCATTCTCGAATATGCATGGTGTCCGGATGTTGATAAGATAAGAAGATATGGAATGATCTAGAGTCTAGACTAACCAGCTGTGATGAAACAATCATCAGAAATGATGAACTGCGTATTAGTGGGTGACTATTAGCTGAAAGTTCGAGAAGCAATAGAATTGGGAATACAAAAGGAGTAGTCGTATATTACAAGAATAAGTTAATTAATTAGTACTTTAAATAGTAATGGTCATCGCGCCTAACCTTACCGGTTTAGGTGGTTATGCTACTATACTATTTTATCTAGAAGATTGATCATCCATAATTAGGAATCTACTCTGTGATCTCTAAATAGATTCTGAACTATATAAGGAACCAAAGTTTCCACTAGCTTTGTCTCCTTCATCTACATATTTGCAATACACAACGTTTAATATTAAGCAGCTATCCAACTATACATCAATATACTAGATCTTAATTACCCCCACTACTTATCAGCTACCAACTAATTATTTATAATTTATAATACAATTAGTTAATATAATATAATTATTATAATTTATGAGACACGGCCAGCTATAAGATTTCCACGGCCTTGCAGTGTTGTTGTTGTTGTTGTTGTTGTTGTTGTTGTTGTTGTTGTGCCGCACCAGTGGTGGTGATGGTGGTGTACCAGAGCCCTGCTCCAATAATCCCCCCTAGAACTACAGAAATTTCTGGATTGCGGAAACCTTGCGCTACATTGTTGTTTGCGATATCTTTCCAGGCAAGCGTTTCTTTTTCATTCTTGAGATATTTACCTTCAACTTTTTGCAACTGTAGGATTATAAGATCATGCCCTCAAACAGTGCCATAAAGCAACTAGCAACCTTGAAAAAAAGTCTAAAGAATCAGTATTATACTGTAATCGAGCTTACAGACGTCAGTTTTCCACATTAGGTGGACCATATTACGAATGTAAAACGTTGCTTTCCCCAATGTATAAAAACTTGCAAGTCTCAGTGAGTTTCTTCATCTTTACACTATTACATCTCCAGTCAATTAACACTTTATACGTTATGGAAAATATGTACAACAAATCGGAAGAAAACTCTGCTAAAAAGGAAGTACAAGACCAATTTGGAAAAGTCGCTGACAAAGTACAAGATGCCTCTCAGAACTTTGGTGGTACAGCTGGTGATACTGAAACATCCAGAGCAACAGCAGAATCAGGCTCACACAAGAAGCAAATCTTTGATCAAGCGAAAACAGCTTACGAAAAATCAGGCAAGAAAGATTGAGTACCGTAATCACTTGAACGTATAGTTAATCGAAATATTGACAGCATCATTGGACTTTGTAGCAATTGCTCCTTGTAATACAGCTCAATTTCGAAAGCTTTGCTTAGTGTGTTTGAACCAATTGTGGAGCGCAATTGGAATTGATACCCACACATTGTTGGACGTATTGTACCTCAAATCATTAATCTATGAAAAAGGGGAACTGGCGATCCAGTTTAAAGTTTTAACTACTCATGATTGATGAAATTGTGTACTATGATCACCTTTAAAAGTGAAATTTGCTGTTATTTTACGGTGTAATGGGATATACTAATGGACTTCAGGAATTTGTGTCAAAAGTTCAGGTCCTCATCCAGCCTAGCTATAATTAAACTTTACCCCAATAATCAAGTGAGAAACTTGTGATATTGGGTGTACTTCTTTTCTTTTTATACGGTAAACTTGGTATATACGACAGAGTGTGTTCGTAACAAGCAATTGGGCTGTGAGGTAACATCATTAATGAGCAATGAAGGTGTCGATAACAGGTGACTCTTGAAATTTGAATATGTAGATTCAACAGCTATATAAACCCTTCAAAAACTCTTCACTTTATCAATTCCCTCGCTTCTGCTTCAGAAGATTCGAACTACATCCTATCATCAATTACATCACTCACAATGTCAAACTTTATGGAAAAGATCTCAAACAAGTTACACGGTAACGAAGCTGAACAAACTGGTGAATATGCCTCCGAAGCCCACGATGCTTACAAAGGTCAAAAATCAAGCCAAAGAACCGGTAACACCCGCTCTGGTCAACAAAACATGGGCTCCAAGAATGAACAGCAGTTCTCCACCGGTTCAGGTGCTCACGACCAATACTCCTCTCAACAAACTCGTGGTCAAGGCTTAGATGATAGCAGATTAGCTGACTCTCAAGGCTACTCTAACCAAGGTTTGCGTGATGACACTTTGGGTACTAACAAGCACCAATCTTCAGACTTTTCTTCAGGCCACAGAGCTAGATCCTCTGGTCAAGAATTCTCCTCCACTGGTGGCGCTTATAGTACCCAAGAAGAATCAGGTTTAGGTTCTGGTCGTCAAACCAGATCTCAGGCTACTCATGGTTCAAACGAACAATCCATGGGTGGTTTGAGCGGTTCCAACATGGACTCCTCTGATCAGCAAGGTGCCTTTGCCAAACAAGCTGAAGAATTAGGTAGAAAAGGTTTCGAAAGAGGTGTCCAAGAGGGTCAAAAGTACGTCAATCGTAACTTATAACGCGTCAGTAATCGTGCTGTCCTGACCGACCTGACCTTACCGTATGGTGATCGCCTCATCATATAACGTTGTTGCTTTCTCTTTTATGAGTATATGAAAATGAATGAAATATTTCGATAACATTGTAGCTAATAGAAAATTGATTGTTCCGCACTACACTGTGAGCCATATGCGGGCGACATTGTGGACGCAAAGTTTGTTAACATTAATTACTTGAGTATCAATGGAGCGTCTACAAGACTTATGAACTGGCACTAGCTGCAGTGCGATTGAATTTCCCTCCTCTTCAAACATTGACATTATAAATACCAACTCCATACTCATGTATAATTCAAAGCTCTTACACTTTCTGAGCTCTATAATGAATATTCGAAGCTGGAGTACAACTCAAGTCAGTGAGATGAATGGGAAACCCAAAAATCATCGTATTCAGGATAACTCTAACAAAACGTTAAAACTATCGAGTTGAGGATCTAGAACCGGTCGCAAGAGGATATACACTAATCAGAGCTCTACTAATGAAGCCTATATATAACTTACCATAATTGGACCATAATGTATTTCCGGTACCCTCACGTGATCTATTATATAGTCGTATTTTACCTCTTTCGGACTCCAAACCATAATGAATTTCAAAAAAAGCTGAAATTCCTCTAATTGAAAAAGCTGTTTTTGAGTCTATTGCTTCAATTATAAGAGCTCAAAGCTTCGTTTACAAGAGGCACGCCTTGCTGTCATCCATCCACTATATCTACTTTTTTGCCACTGAACGGCTGCTTCTCCTACTCTTGAAAAAGCTTGAAGAATGACACTTGGAGACTTCACACACAATGCGATGGCCCAAGAGGTTAGTGAGGAACAAAAACAAAAGAGCTACCTGCCTCCGCTGCTCTCGCAGGTCCAGCCGCTACCTCAGAACCCGATCCAGGGCTCCTTCCGTCTTCATTCCTCCCAGCTTCCAACACAGCTCCACCAGCCGCTGCAGCCTCTCCAACATCAGCATCAACCTCAACCTCAACCTCAACCTCAACCTCAACCTCAACCTCAACTCCAAGCCCAACCGCAAGCTCAGCAGCACCCAGCATTCCCACAAACCTACGAAGTGCCCCGTCCTCTACCTGCACAGATAACGCTGTCTTCCATCATGAATACACCGCCTCGCAACAATGCGATACCTGTACAAGGTGTCACGCTGAAGACGCTTAGAATGAGAACAAAACTTCACATCACTCAAAAGCCTGCAGGCTCAGAACCTTCTGTGGAAAAGGACTTACTTGGTGTCAAATCCATTAGGACATACTATCCAACTGAAGAAGAGTTCAATGATCCTTACAAGTATATTGCTAAACTGGAGGAAGAGAACAGGGACTTTGGTGCCGTCAAGATCGTCCCACCAAAGAGTTATGACCCTCCATTCTCCCTCGACTTAGAAAAGTTCAAGTTTCGAGCCGTAAAACAATCACTGAAGCACTCAACTTCAAATTACAATGATAAATTGAACTTCTACAAAGATTTGATACAATTCCATGAAGAAAATGGGACCCCGCTGGTTAGATTGCCCTCCATTGATAAAAGAGTTGTTGATCTGTACAAGCTGCGCAACTCGGTTCGCTCCAAAGGTGGGTTTGACACCGTTTGTCAAAGAAAACTATGGGCTCAAATTGGTAGAGAGCTTGGTTATACTGGTAGAATTATGACCTCTTTGTCATCTTCTTTGAAACTCGCCTACTTGAAGATTCTGAACTCCTATGAACAAGAGATTAAAAAGAGGACCAAAACTGAAACCGCAGACTCCCCAAACATTGAGAACAAGAGACCTATCCTCAATGATGATAACGACGGTGTAAAGAAACAAAAGACTGGTGCCGAAACTCCACTAATATCCAACTCAAAACAGCTGTTTGGTAGACCAAGAGACATTTTGAAGGCTAAAGGTTTCAGAACAAACTTTGAATCTTACACTGATGAAAGACAAGGTTTGACTCAAGTTGATGACACTACTTATCCATATTATGACTTCCATTTTTGGCACAAAGGTATTGAAGCCATGGATCATCCATACCCTTCTTCGGAAGCCACTAGAATCTACAACTTCCAACAGTTTTACGACATCCACTTGAGAAACTCCAAGACTTTACTCTCCTTAGCTGAAGCTGGGCGTCACGAGGAAGAGTATTTAACCAAAGAATTCTGGAGGATCATGAATGAGAAGGACCATTTCAACGTTGAAACTGCTAATTACTTGCCTTCTGATGTCTTTGGTACTGGGTTCCCGACATTTACACAGGGATCTAAGATCGCAAAAGAAGATGTCACTCATCCTTGGAACTTGAACAATCTACCCTTGAGTGAAAACGGTATTCTACGTTACTTGTCCACTGATAATGATTCCATCACAAGACCAAAGTTGACTGCTTCTATGTTGCACAGTGTTTCATCATGGGGTACTGACGACCATTTCCTGTACTCCGCTGACTATCTGCATGCTGGGTTTTCTAAAGTGTGGTATTTTATTCCTGCTAAAGATCGTGCCAAGTATGAAGAGCTATTGGCGCAAAAGATCAAAGATCATCAATCCAAATTAGGTAACCAACAAGAGATTAGCGATTTCGCCAAGGAGGCGTTAATGACTGACATCATGGATGGGTTGAAGCAGGAGGACCAAATTGACAAGAGATTAGAGACCATCAATCCAAAATTTAATGAACTTTATGACCACAAATTAGAGAACAATCCACGTTTTAACTCAGATCTATTTATCCCGCCAAATGTCCTTATTGAGCACGGTATCACCATTCATCACGCTGTACAATCACCTGGTGAGTTCTTGGTTAAATTCCCAGAATCTTACAGCTCGATGATCTCGATGGGTGGTTCTTTGAGTGAAAGTGTTAATTTTGCCCCAATTTCTGAGTCTTGGCTACAAAGTGGGCTTGCCTCTGAAGAATGGTTATGCAAACAGGGATTATTGCCAAACTTCTCATTCTTTGAACTTTTGATCAACGTCGTGGAAAACTGCAAAGATCCAAATGTGCTGAAAGCTATTGCTCCATTCTTTGACAAACTGACAGATGAACATTTGGAACTGAGAGCTGAAGTGAAATCCAAGGTTCAAAACTTGAAAGTTGTGAACAACAAGTTTGATTACATCAGTGATGACGATTTAAGCTGTAACTTCCCTTCCAAAGTCGTTGTCTATAGTGGTGAAGATGACTTTTCATTCAGTTTGAAGTCATTCTTAGCCAGGCTGGATACTGACAGTGGGTTCTTATCAAAATTTGATTCAGTTGAACTACATGTCTATTATTCAGATGACAAGATTAAGAACTTGCAGAGAACCATGGTGGCGTTTGCCCAAACACCAGAAGATTGGTTACTTAAGTTTGAGGAACTAATATCGACCAATACTAAGCCATCGTTGAAGAACTTGAAGTCCATATACTATGAGAGTGAGAGAATCAAAGACAATATCCCTGAAGCATTGACTTTGAAAGAATACCTAGATGATGCTAACGCTTGGCTGGAAAACACACAGTTGCTGTTGAACGGTAAGCAGAAAAACAGGATTAGAAACAAGAGAAATACAAGAGACACTTCCAGTGGGTCCAGCGTTGAACCAGCTTTTCAATTTGAAGCTAGCGTGGTCAAGGAATTAGTTGAAGAAATTCCAAAGCTGAATTTCACATGTCCTGAAATTGGCCAATTACAAGAACTGGCTAATGAGATTTATCAATTTGAGATCTCTGTGAGGTCCTTCCTAACCGAATCTGCTGATCACACTGTTGATGAATTTTATGACATGATTGACTTGGGTAAATCATTTGGGATCAAGTTAAAATCAATTGATTTTCTAGAACGTATAGTTGGAAGAAAAGAATGGCTTAATGATTATCAAGTGATCACTAAAAAGGAAGAAGACAGAATTCAGTTTGGTGATAAAGTTGATAAAGTTTCACTGAATGACTTTATTGAATTCCTGGATAGAGGTTATGATGTCTGTGGCGTTGCCGACTTGCCGTTGATTGAAAGTATCAAGAATAAGGTGCTATTGGGTAAGTTCATAACCAAAACTATCAAAGATCAATTAGCTTCGGATTTCAACATTGTGACTGTTGATGAGCTTCTAGAGTGCACGAAGACTGTCCCAATAGATGAAGATATTGCTCAAGAATTGGTGAGTCTCAGATCCAAAGAATTGGAGACTGTTGAGGAAAGAGCTTCTGTTGAATCAATCATTGCTAAGAATAAACACGATTTGCTGAAATTAAGTGAACAGATCCAAAAGAGAATCAATGGACACCCCGATTTTGACATTGAATTGTATGAGAAGCTGAGATCCAAGTTCAAAGGTGGCGATGCTGATATCAGACCAAGTTACACAGTTGTCAAGCAACTCATTGAAACATCAAAAACCGAGGCTTTGGAAAGTCATGTCAAAGCTGTTGAAACATGGTTGAGAAAAGCAAAGAAATTATTTGGTAAATCCAATGCTCCATTCAGTGTCTTGAATAGTCATCTACAATTTCTTTCGGAACGTACTAGGGCCGCATTCAGCATTGATGACAATTTTGAATCTGATGCAGACGACAATCACATTTATTGTATATGTCGTAATGCTGAAAGTGGGACCATGATTGCCTGTGAGAAGTGTAATGAATGGTATCATTGCAAGTGTTTAAAGATTGGCCGTGGTAAGACAAAGCAGGTTGAGAATTATATATGTGCTGTTTGTGATTGGAGGGTTGAATTCAACAG
This sequence comes from Taiozyma dajiaensis, assembly GCA_030579075.1. Lineage (NCBI taxonomy): Eukaryota > Fungi > Ascomycota > Saccharomycetes > Phaffomycetales > Wickerhamomycetaceae > Taiozyma > Taiozyma dajiaensis. The sequence goes on along the minus strand of JAKUAB010000065.1, from coordinate 31,987 downwards.
GGACTATAATCGTCCAAAGCTGGAAGAATTGGGTGAGCTGGTTGAAGAAGGAACCAACTTGGACTTGAAACCTGATGAATTGCACATGGTTAACGATATCTATGAAGATGGTGCAAACTTTAGAGAATTCTTGAACTCAACTTTCAAAGATGACTACACTAATGCCAAGAAGGTGAGATTCTACTTGAGGAAACTAGAAGGTGGTAGTGTGTTGTTATTGAAAGAGTACAATCATTTAAGACAGGTGTTACACAGATTGGATCCAGCATCCCCAGAGGCTCCACCAATCGTTTCATCTAGTACCAAGACCAAGAAGAAGAAGAGAGAAGATACTGGTGATAGTACTCAAGATAACTCCATGACTGAATTTGATGTCAAGCAAGGAGTTAAACCAGAGGTTAAGCTGGAAGATGCTGCTCATAATGGGATCTTGCATGATGATCAATTAACTGAACCTGAGACGGAAGAAGCTAACGGATCTGAGAACTCTCAATCTGTTGAAGTCAAGAAAGAGGAGATTATTGCTACTATTGAAAAAAAGAATGGTGAATCATCATCACTTGAATCATCGAAGATTCCTACGACTGCTGAATTGATTAACGCTGCAGAGACACAGGAAATTAAGACTTCAATGGAAAAGGCTATTGAAGCCACTGAAGATCCGAAAGTCACAACTTTTGAACCTCCAAAAGTTCCTGAATCTACCATTGAACAACCTGATTTCTCTTCTGTTGATGTCCATGTTACCCCAGCCCTTGAAGAGAGAAAAAAAGCCATACAGAAAAGTGTTGATTCTAATACTACAGTTGTCGATTCTCAACAAAGCGGAGTGACACCTTCTACCTCATTGCCTGTTGAATCCGTCAAATTGGAGGATACAGCGGCCTCAGAGAGTACTGCCCCACAACTACAACTTCAAGATGAATCAAATCATCTTCAAATCGAAGTAGCAGCACAAAAGGATAGAATAGTTGCTGATTCTTGATTTCACACTTTGTGAATAGTTGAAGTTTGGTGACATTTTTAAAGACGTTATCTGTAATGAAGGAAGAGAGCGAACTGAAGCTCTATCTCTAAACCCACCTCTGCTTTTTGCTAATATAGCTTATTGCATATTGTAGGGATCGAATTATGGTTAAGTGAATTCGAACCACATTGATTTGAACCATTCTAGTGCTCTGACTCACCCTGAGTAGCTAACCATAGGGACTAACAACCTGAAATCATACTTTTCTCAATATACAATAATTGTCAGGCTATCAGTTGCTAAAAAACTAATACTGCAGTATCTACATTATTCACTGCCTGTTCACTTCACGTTAAATGTAAACAAATTTAATAGTAATGGCGTACAACAACGTTACCGGTTTCAGGTAGTTACATACTCAATCTTGATCCTCAAGATCATTTTAGATAATTGTTGCATGATCTCCAGATGATCGTCTCTGGTATGGAATTGCACCTATAAAAGGATCCTAAAACTCTTATGGTTCCTAGCTTTGTAATACACATCTTGGATATATATATCGTTTAGAAATGTTCTACGTCATAGATTTGAATTGGGTTTATATAATTACATGTCACTGGTGTATATAATAGGTGTATATAATAATTAGAAGTCAATATATTAATGTCGGCGACGTCGTAATACGTATTGTTGTGATCTATAATGTAATTTTAATATTAAAACTATAGATAACAGGAGTGAAGTTCCAAACCATACTTTTGTGTCATTAATGATTGAACCTCCAACCTCTTGTGTTTAAAGCGGGCGAAAAAAAGAAATCATCACAAAATCATCATAAAAGCTCTAACATGTAGTTGGCAGCAGCTATCTAAGATTAGAAGAATTGGTTGATAGCTTGTTTCTGTTCTGCAGTCAATGAAATAGGGAAGTCTATCTTGTATCTAATCTTCAAGTCACCTCTTTGACCTGGGGATTTCGAAATAGGCATACCTAAGCCTGGGTAAGTGTTTTCAGATGTTGGTTGCACAGGGGAGGATCTTGAAAAGGGGATTCTTCTACCATCCACACTCTCAATCGTCTTGTCAAATCCCAATAGGGATTCTTTGAATGTTAAAGGTAAGGTGTAGATCAGATCATTACCGTCTCTTTTGAAGTATGGGTGTGGTTTCTCCTGTAGGACGAATTGAATTGTTTGACGACGGCCGCTTGGAGTGTAATCACCTTCGTTCTTGAAAGTGATTTTAGTACCTTCTTTCCAACCTGGTTTGATATCAATCTCTATTATCTTCTCCTCACGAGCACCGGATGGACCCTTTCTGCTTAGTTTCATTTTCTTTTTGGCACCTTTGGCTATATCTTCAAGAGCCACAGGTAGGTTGATCTGTTTAACTTCAGGTTCCGGTTCCCTATGAGCATGACCACCACCAAAACCACCAGGCATACCACCAGCACCTCCAAATGGCGAGCCACCAGCACCTCCAAACCCACCAAAGGGACTACCACCAGAACCACCAAAGTTAAAGCTGAAACCATCGTCACCCATACCACCGGCTCTAGCAAACTGTTCAAAGATGTTTGAGGCGTCAGCAGAACTGAAGCCACCAGCACCACCGAATGGATGACCACCAGCACCACCGAATGGATTTCCACCAGGACCGCCAGGGCCACCAGGCTGTGGGCCACCATGGCGGGCAGCATCCAGACCAAACTGGTCGTATGTGTCTCTTTTCCCTTCATCACTTAGAATGTCAAAGGCCTCTGAAATCTCTTTGAACTTTTCTGCATCACCACCAGGTTTGTCTGGATGAAATTTTAATGCCATCTTTCTGTATGCCTTCTTGATCTCGTTGTCTGAGGCGCCAGGCTGAACGCCCAATCTGTCATAGAGTGTCGTGTCTCTGACCATTGTAGCAAATTGATTGCGAATCTCGTGTGGTTCTTTAATGGTTTCTTTGGTGTGAAGATGGGACACTTTCGGGGCTTTTTATATAATGTTTTCACTTTGAAAAAATCGCGAATTTTTCGATGGATTTTTCTAGAAAGTTCTGGCAAGTGCGAGATAAGAGACAAAAACCCACCATACAAAGCAGTAGAAAGTCCTGTTTAAAAGGTGTTAGAGTGTCTAAAATTGGTTTAGTGTTGTCTTTTAGTGTGTTATTAGCTGAATTCCGTTTCCCAGAGCCCAATTGCGTCAATTATTTAACTGCTTCCATTATACTGAGAGCTTCTCCACTGATTAATTTTATCATTCAACTAATTCATCATGTCTGTGCTCCTAGCGTCTGCAGGTTACGACCACACGATCCGATTTTGGGAGGCATTGACTGGTGTGTGCTCCAGAACAATCCAACATGCCGATTCTCAGGTCAACAGGCTTGAAATTACGTCTGATAAGCGCTTCCTAGCTGCTGCTGGTCACCTTCATGTTCGACTATACGATATTAGAACTACAAATCCAAACCCAGTGACCTCCTTTGAAGGACATACCAATAATGTGACGTCTATTGCCTTCCAGTCAGACAATAAATGGATGGTATCATCCTCAGAGGATGGGACTGTAAAAGTCTGGGACGTTAGAGCTCCCTCGGTGCAAAGAAACTATAAACACAATTGTCCAGTCAATGAGGTGGTGATCCATCCGAACCAAGGTGAACTGATATCGTGTGACCAGGATGGTAATGTAAGAATATGGGATCTGGGAGAGAACCAGTGTACACATCAGTTGATCCCTGAAGATGATACACCTGTGCAATCGGTGAGCGTTGCTAGTGATGGCTCTATGTTGGTCGCTGGGAACAACAAGGGGAACTGCTACGTCTGGCAGATGAATAACCAGAAGGACTCCACCTCGTTACAGCCCGTCACAAAGTTCAGGTCGCATTCGAAATACATTACTAAGGTGTTACTAAGTTCCGATTGTAAACATTTGTCCACATGTTCAGCTGATCATACAGCAAGAATCTGGAACGTGGACGATTCATTTTCACTAGAAACGACGCTTCAAGGTCATCAAAGATGGGTATGGGATTGTGCCTTCAGTGCTGATTCTGCATATTTGGTCACGGCCTGTTCAGATCATTATGTCAGATTGTGGGACCTGAGCACGAGTGAGACTGTAAGACAATACAATGGCCATCACAAAGGTGCTGTGTGTGTGGCATTGAACGATGTCTAGTAGTGCATGTTATAAAAGTTATGAAATTTGAGTGTTTCTGTAAGATCCTGTATGCTCTTGTGACTCTATGTATAGTGGAATGTGCCGATTAATCGGTATAGAACGTAGGAAAATATTTGAAAAAGGCAATAAGAAACTTCATTACCACTCTCAAAACTAAACTACGCATTTTTCTTCTATATCAATAACCTTTCGCCACAGTATCAGGCATAATCCATCTATATAATGCTCCCAGAGCATGGAGGTTACGAGCCCCCATCAGGAATTCGCGGTATCCTCCAAGACCAAAAGTCTTAAAAAAATTTTCACCAAAAGACACATATTAAAAACAGTGATCATCAACTTTAATTTCCTCAATCATCGGTCTTTTGATATTTAAAAGTTAACAAAGTCCTCATAATCAAATACAGAATCAATCAAAGTTTCAAACTACCCGAAAAAAATGTCTTCATCTTCACTATCCTTCGGTCCAGCATGGTATGTTTAACTTTGATATGAAAAAGTCTTTCAAGGCGATGAGTACTAACAAGATCTTTAACAGGATGCGTCCAAAACCCTCCAAAAGTGCGTCTCAAGAAGGTAACAAACTTAATGAGTCTAATGCTGCATGGTCACAGCAGCAACAGTACCAGCAGTCAGAACAGCATCAGCAGCAGTCGTTGGAGCAACATGGCACCGTATTACCGAACAAGATCAACAAAGTTTACAGAGCTGATGAATTGTTAAAGATCTGGACCAAGATCCAGGACACACTTCAAGAAAAAGGTTTTGAGTCCAAGTATCAGTCTCTGGATCCGATCAGACAACTGGTGCAACAGGTTGAAGTGGATCGTTCCTTGCAATTGCAACAGAATCGCATCAAGAGAGACAATCCACAAGTTGTTGAAGAATTGGCTGCTCAGTTGAACAACATCACCAATTGGACTCCGGAGGAACAGAACGCGTTGGATATTAACTCAATCATCAAGAATGCTCAGCAATCTCAGAGCCCCTTTAGCTCCCAGACCAATTTGCTGTCTTCATCAGGTATGGATCGTGCTTTTACTACAGGTCATGCTCCATTGTCTGCTCATTTCAGTAATTCCCAATCGTTCTTATTACAACCTTCTCAGGTGAATTGGTTCTATTTAGATCCTCAGGGTAACCAACAGGGACCGTTTGATGGGACCATGATGGATAGCTGGCATCAATCTGGGTATTTGAATGATGACTTACAATTGAAACGTGAAGATGAATTCACTTTTTATTCTTTGAAAGAATTGAAGTCTAGTTTAGGGACCCAAAGTCCATTTGCTGTTCCATTGCAACAGAATAATGTATCCTCAATTAGTGCATCTCAGCAATTTAACACCGCTGCTCCACCTTTACAACATACTTCATCAACATCCAACTTCCAATTCGATAATTGGTCCTCAAATACATTTGTGTCACCTCAACCTCAATTACCACAACAAACATGGAACTCAATCGCTCCAAGTTCAGGTCGTTCATCACCTTGGGTTCAACAACCACAATTGACCCAAGATTTTGGTCTTTCATCCCAAAGCCCATTTTTGAACAACTCCTTATTGAATCAAAATTTCGATACTGGGTTTTCTAACCATCAAGATGACTTATTCAACAATATTCAATCACAAGTCTTCAACCAGGTGTTGGCTGAACCTGCTGCTCCATCCCAAGCTCCAGTTCAAGCTTTTGGAGAACAAAAACAGAGAGATATTTCAAGTTCCACTCAAGAAGATAATGCTGTCAACACAATCACTGAACCTGTTGAGCAATTGAAAACCAAAGAACAGTCAAAAGAGGAGAAGAAGCCAAAGGACAAGAAAAAAGAGATCTTGAAGAGAGGTAAAGAATCAAAGGAAACCAAAGTTAAAGGTTCAGAATCATCCCAAGAAACCAAACTTCAAAGTCAAACCCCAGCTCCAGTTTCAACCCCATCTCGAGCTCCAGTTGCAGAGAGTAAACCTGCCAAGCCAGCTTTAGCTCCATGGGCTAGTAAGACATCGACTTCAACAACTCCAAAGCTAACGTTAGATCAAATCCAACAATTGGAAGCGGAGGAGAACAAGAGACAGTTGAAATTAAAAGCTGAAAAGGAGAAACTTCTAGCCAGTCAATTATTAGCATCCACTGAGAAAAAGATTAAAGAAGAAACTACCAAGGTCCCAGGCATACCTTTGGGTTCCTCTTGGGGTCAAACCTCAGCTCCTGCAACACCTACAAAGACATTGTTGGACATTCAACGTGAAGAAGCCGAAGCTGCTGAAAGGGCAAGAAAGTTGGCTCAAGCTCAAGCCCAGGCCCAACTCCAAGCTTCTCCAATTGCTAGCATTGTCAAACCTGCATTGCCTACAAAGAATTCATTTGCATCCATTGCAAACTCAACTTCAAATACCAATTCATGGACCACTGTTGCTGCATCCAAGAAACCAGCTTCCAAAACATCATCAATACCAAAAGTCACCACTTCTTCTAACAAGATCAACCCAGAGTTTCTTCGTACCGTTTCTGCCACTTCCACACCTGTGACACCAATTGCAAACCATGGTAAAACTGGCTCACCACGTCAAGAATTCTTGACTTGGTGTCGTACCTCGATGAGGTTGAACAATGGTGTCAACACAAACGATGTTCTACAAATTCTATTAATGTTGCCAGTTGGTCAAGAATCTGCAGAGATCATCGCTGATACTATCTACTCAAATTCCTCCACCATGGATGGTAGAAGATTTGCTCAAGAATTCATGAAACGTCGTTCTAAAGTGGAAACCCAAGTTAATGATGGTTTAAGTTGGAACGACGCCTTGCATATCACCGTTGGCGATGACGATGACGACTGGGACTTCCAAGTTGTTGGGAAGAAGAGTAAAAGAAGAAATTGAAGTTTGCATGTACATAATTTATCTACAAGAGAATAGAGATATTCTTGTTTAGGCACAGTTTGGATCTGTAGATCAATTAATTTTTAATTTTATTTCTTCTAATGTGTATATATGATTAATTTTTTGTTTTCTTTGTCATGCCTGGTGATTGTTGGTTTCATCCATGTTGTCAAGTTCGAACTCTAGGGAATCACGCGTCTCGTTCCTCTCAACAGAGCTATATTCGTTCAAATTGACTTGTACACTTCCCGTTAGTTTCAAGTATAGTTCAAGTAACAACAAGAACCATAGATAGATCATGAATGCAGCAGAAGTGATCAACAGCACATAGGCACTATGATCCGAGCCCAGCCTTAGAACAAGAACGAGTTGCTCCTCATTGGCACCCATGAATAAGGCACCGGCCTCAATTAGACAGAAAGAGGGCATGTATTGGAAAGAGTTGATTAGAGCATTAGGCAAGGCTCTTCTATCGCTCAATAGAAATGCTATCTCAATGATACGGGAGACACCACCAACAATTAACACCAGACCAAACATGTAATGAACCTTAGTACTAATGATTAGTTTCTGACTATGTTCAGACATAGCCCAGCCTGTCCAGATTAGCATCAAAGAAGGCATGAAACTTCTTCTACCACCTCTTGACAAGAACAGCCCTAACAGGCCACCGGTCCACCATAAGATCCCGGAAACGGTGTGTTGGTAATCACTATGGGACCAACCTTCTCTTCCCCATCTATGCTCGGTGAAAGTGTTAACGATCCCCCAAGCTAGCATTAGAGCACTGTCGTAGAACTCTTGCGATTGTTTGATTTGACCGTTTCTGAAATATGGTAGCACCAAGATCATGGCATAAACGAACCCATACCAGATAAATGCAGAACCCATAATCCCATGAGCGATACATTGTCCTGTATGTGCCTCTCTGCAGAAACCGAATAGAGCCACTGGGGCTAGACAGGTCTTGACCCAACCAGTGAGAACGGTCAACACGGATAAGACATTATGAGTTCTTCTCACAGTTGTTTCACTCAAACGTGCAACCCATTTCAAACTGGAAGACTTTCCCTGATTCATAATGATATTGGTTCCAGAGTTTAAAGTACCAAAGAACACCGTGACACCAGAAAGTAGCAACAGGAACCAGCCTGTGCCCGAGGAGGTTCTGTTCTCAACCCCATCACCATCTGGGAAACTCAAAAAGAAAGTGTCAAAGCCTGTGTAGCCCAATGAGATTAGCTGTAAGAACACGGCAGAGTGTAGTTTCTGTGATAGAACCAACACCGTGGTGATAGAAGGTAGAATCAATTGAAGGAACAGTGTCAGTAGCCAGTGTAATGTTTTAGAGCCGGCATTGGTGATGTTAGGACGGGTGTACTCCTCAGAATCGCTCTCCATCTCCATGGCAACGGCGACGGAGCTTACCAACAGCAATAGCACCAGAAACCTGTGACGAAGTGCCATTATGGATAAATGTACTAACTTGTACAATGGTGATTTTACACAATTTGGTAACTTAGGAACTTACCTTTATTGTGGTCTTCTCGCGATTTCTCGAAATATTCCGCCTACTAAAATATATGTCCATATATGGTCAAATTGTCAAATTGGGTGGGAATTTAGGAGAAATTGACGATGTTAAAAACAAAGGTGATCATTCACAATGAAGTGATATAGCTCTAGTGTTTTTTTGATTAGAAGAGGAAGTATTTTGTTATTACTTTCCTTAGAATATTAGAAGTACATCCTAGTAGGGAAAGTGGGATTGCACCCCCCCCCCCCCACTTCTTTTTTTTTTCTTCTCCACCTGTTCCTGCTTTTAGACAAGCTGTAATTTAATATTTATGTCTGATAATTACGTAATATACACTGGTCAGAGGTTTCTGTCAACTTAATATTGAGACTAATTAATTTCAGCCTCTGAGAGCCTCTGACCTAGACAGAATTTATAGTCCCGAAAAATTATCTCACAACTCAAAGAAATTATTACGCGATCATTGTTTCTGCTAAAGGCTGTATAAGCCATCCCATGACTATAGAATGTAACTTCAACAGACATATTTTTCAACTCTGGTTTTGATGATCTGACAAGGTTAGCTATTCCTATAGAGTGAGCTGCTAGTCTCATTATCATAATCTATATCCTTATGGATTTGACTGTTTACAAGATGTTGTGAATTGGGCTACAGACTGAGAGATAAACCAGTCTCTGTTGCAGCTTTCCAACAAGGTCACCTGGGATTTTCAGAATCGACAAGAGTTTTATGTTTTGAAGAGTGAATAACTCATTGTTTTGGACTAAACCTTGTCGTTTTCTGTTTTAAATACAAAGAGATTTTCTCAAGAAGTCTTTCCATGACTTGTAGTATGGTTCAAGCTCATGTCGTAAGCTCATTTTTGACATGAGTCAGTTAAACCCTGAAATTCTGATATTACATACATATGCACCCATGGATTGATAGCTGAGGACTAAAAAGTTAACAATCTAGTCAACAGATATTCCCAAATAAAACTCTACCCTTCAAGCCCTCCTGAACGAGATTCTTGTTGCTGAGTTGTCCATGAGGCCAATATTTACCATCTAAAATTAGCTCTTTCTTTTGCTCTATGACTTCTCGAGTACTTCTATCTAATGAAGAAAAGAATATCAAACATCATTACCTAAATTTCTACTAGAGTTTGACAATTAGTTTACCAAATTCTTTGGCTATTTTATCGCAGGTTCTCAGTAGTCTCCTACATATTATTATACAGTTGTACAGATGGCACCCCAATGCTAAAGTAATAATAGATAGTGTGGTATTTGCTAGTCACAAAAATATGATCAGGTTCATTTTCATCCTGAATTTCTTGCCTAATCCCCTTTATTACAGAAAGAGTAATTGGCTTGAAGCCACGACATTCGAGTTATAGAATACCTCAATGACTTGCCGTAAGTCAACAAACCTCTTCTGAACATTCCAAATTGACTGGACGAGTAATCGAATTGGAAATACATTCTTTCATTTATAGTTGGCTCGTAAGAAGAGTTTATGAACTATTCGGAAATACAAGGGGTTAAAGTTTATAAACCCAATGTGTATGCATGTGACCATTTAATATGTCGTCTGGAGTACCAGTTCAACACAGACTAGGAATTAAAGCTGGCCTAGAATTAAGATCCTCAAATACAACCGTGGAGAACTTCTCTCACATGTGACCTATAACTTAGATTTCATACCCGTTTTCAATCTGACACATAATATGAAGCAAATGTGATACATCAACTCATCAGACTTCAAAAAGACCTTAAAATACCAGGAATGACTTAGAGGATATAACACTAGTATAAGAGAAGCGATTATCCCGATGATACACTTTACATTACTGTTATCCTCACTGGTACTTGTCCTTGCTGGAGCTCCAACCCAAGTCATTCAAGAAGACGCTCATTATCACATCCAAGATATACTTCACCATTTCAAAAATCTCACAACCACCAAGACCGAGATTACATTATTCCAAACACATCCAGAATTTGGTACTAATTGTATCAGAGATTCTTTATCTCAATTGCTACCCGAATGCTCTAAGAAATCACCAAGCGAGCTAGACCCACAATTAAGAGTCATAGCTGCCGCTAAATTATCACTATGTGAGTTTCAAGTTTCTGGTGTGTCACAACCTGAAGAGTGCCATTTCAATGACTGGAATCAATGTGTAGTGGCAATGGAGAGAAAATCACAGTGGTGGACGAGCTATAGTGGATATTATCGTTCCATTGGCGAGATATGCCATCAAGAAGCGCTACCCTATGGAAAGGATCAGGTGTTGAATATGTTCATGGATGTTACAAACCATTATGATCATATACTGGAGTTTCTGAGGGACTACACAACAAAGACGGAGTCATTTAAGGAGGAAACAGACGCAACTTTCGAAAAAATGATCCAGTTTATGGATGTGATGGACACAAGAACTCATGATGGACAATTGGAGTTGCAGAAAGTTTGGGATGCTATCAAGCTAAAGTTGTTTGAGATGACGGAGATGTCAATGAATGTCACCGATGTGATACTGGTACAGAACGATGAAATTACAAGGACAATTCTGGGATTCTTTGAAAAGGCTTCTACTGAGTTTGATGAAACGTTGGATTTTATGAAGTTGAGGTTTGTTGAGGAGTTGGAGATACGTGATCAGACTATGATGGGGTCGATGGAGAAGGCTGAACAGTACGCAGAATCGCTTTATGAAATCACATCACAGAACGAGATTCAGTCCCGAAAGTTGAACAAGCATTTAAAAGCAAGTACTTTATCTGCTTCCAACCTGAACTCCTCTATGATTGAGATGGACAAGACAGCCAAGGATATCATTGGGGACATAAATTACATCAAGGAGCTAACGGATGGTATTTCTTCTTATCTCCAGGGGAACCCACTTGCAAGAGTTGCAGTTTATGTCTTTGGAGTGATAAACTGGGATTTGGAAATGATTTTACTCTTTATTAGTTTGACAAGTTTGTGTTTCATGGTGTTTTACTGTATGAATGCTCAGCTGTTTAAAATGATTGGAATTCTCATAAGCTCCATAACTACAGGATGTGTATTATTGTACTGGTTTTCGCTCATAATGGCCCCAATGAGCCAGAAAACATCAGGTCCTACAAATACAAGTTCAGAATAAATAAGAAGTGTCAAAATATTCCGCCTAGTTAGTAACATCTGTTGCATTTTCTAATTCTTCCCCAGGCGGGTTTGTACGTTAAAGGAATGGTAAAGACATTTTCAATCGTTTCTATAATCTAGCATCTAGCAATCTTTTAACGATTGAACTTATTTCTTGAATAGTTGTTCATCAACGGACTTGATGATGTGGTCGACAATTTCTGGGTTAGCTAAAGTGGACAAGTCACCTAATTGTTCAGCTTCGTTACTGGTGATCTTTCTTAAAACTCTTCTCATGATCTTACCAGATCTAGTCTTTGGTAAGTCGTCAACGATGATGACAGTCTTTGGACCAGCAAATGGACCAATTTCACCACGAACTTGTAAAATCAATTCTCTTCTCAACTTATCTGGGGTGATATGGTCTTTTTCGTCCTTAATCTCAGCGTTGGCTTGCACTAAGTAACCTTCCTTTAAGGAGACAAAGGCAATCACAGCTTGACCGGTCAATTCATCAGCAATACCGACAACGGCTGATTCAGAGACACCAACGTGTTCAACTAAGGCAGCTTCAATTTCAGAAGTTGATAATCTGTGACCTGAAACGTTGACAACGTCATCGACTCTACCACGGATCCAGTAGTAACCGTCGTTATCTCTACCAGCACCATCACCGGTAAAGTAGTAACCTGGGTATGGTTTTAAGTAGGTTTCTAGGTAACGACCGTGGTTGTTCCACACGGATCTGGCCATTGAAGGCCATGATGATTTGATGGCAAGGACACCTTCAACATCATTACCTTTCAATTCTTCACCAGAGACTGGGTCAATAATGGCAGCATCAATACCAAAAAATGGTAGAGTAGCTGAACCTGGCTTGGTTGGAGTGATACCAGCTAATGGGGCGATTAGATGGGAACCGGACTCGGTTTGCCAGAAGGTATCACAGATGACAGCGGTCTTGTGACCAATCTTTTCATGGTACCATTCCCATAGATCTGGGGCAATTGGTTCACCGACAGAACCTAGGGTTCTTAGTGATGAAATGTCGTATTTGTCAATAAAGTCTTCACCGACTCTCTTAATCAATCTTAGGGCAGTTGGAGCAACGTAGAAGTGGGTGGCTCTGTGACGTTCAACAATTCTCCAGTAACGACCGTAGTCTGGGTAGGCTGGGGTAGATTCAAAAATGATTGAAGCGGTACCTAGAGCTAAAGGACCGTAAAGGGCGTAAGTGTGACCAGTAATCCAACCAACATCACCAGCAGTGAATAAGACATCTTCTGGGTGAATATCGAAAACGTACTTGGTGGTTAGGGCAGCACCTAGTAAGTAACCAGCAGTGGTGTGGACAACACCCTTTGGAGAACCAGTGGAACCGGAGGTGTATAATAGGAACAATGGGTCTTCAGAGTTGACTGGGGTTGGTGGTAAGTAACCTCTTGCTTTAGAGGTTTCTTCGTGCCACCAGAAATCACGGCCTTCGGTCATTGGAATACCTTCAGTACCAGTTCTTTGGAACACTAGAACCTTTTCAACAATATCAGTCTCTTTTAGAGCTTCGTCAACGATTCTCTTGGTGTTCACGAACTTACCACCTCTTTTACCTTCGTCACAAGTAATGATGAATCTGGAGCTGGCATCAGTGACACGGTCTTTCAAAGAACCAGAGGAGAAACCGGCAAAGATGACAGAGTGAATGGCACCTAATCTGGCAACGGCAAGCATGGCAATGACAGCTTCTGGAATCATTGGTAAGTAGACAGCAACGGTATCACCTTTCTTGACACCCCATGATTTCAAAACACCGGCAACTTCAGAGACTTGTCTTAGCAATTCACCAAAGGTGATGATTCTGTTGTCTTTCTCATCATCAGCTTCGTAGATAAGAGCAGGTTTGGCTGGGTTAGCAAAAGCGTGACGATCAACACAGTTGTATGAAGCGTTCAATTCACCGTTCAAGAACCAAGCGACATCACCGTCGTCCAAAGAACCAGCTTTGACTTTGTCGAAAGGTTTGCTCCAGTCTAGGGTTTCTTGGGCCAATGGGCCGAAGAAAGCTTCTGGGTCCTCAATGGATTGTTTGTGAAGAGCTTTGAACTCGTCTAGATCCTTAAAGTAAGGCTTTCTTGGAGCCTGTTTTTCGTAGAACTCCTTTGGGGCATTGTGTGTGGTGGCAACGTTGGCCTCGTGGACCACTGAGTGGGCGCCTGTGTGGGTCATTGTATGTGTGGTCTAGAAGAGTACACAATTGGTGGTTTTCTGGAGAATTGAAGGAAATGTGGATGGTTTTATTTCATCTCGAGATTTTTCGATTTTGCCCGAGACGCACGAGACTAGTGGTTTTGAGACTCCCTATGATCAAAAAGCGGGACTATATAGTTCAGGTCACACTGAATAGAGAGAGTGCGGTTCCGATTGTTCCAACACTGGCTGAAAACACAGTACAGCTGTGTGATAAGGAGTCCTACTGTCTAAAACTAGCCAAATAGTGGCTACTCTTCGGACTTACGACTGGTCACAGAGCTCCCTCCGTTCTCCCAGTCTGTTAACAAGTCCTAATTACGATTAGGGGGACTAGAGAAGTCCCAAATCAAGTAATTAGGCAGATTTTTTAGGCCTAAGTCCGATCACTCGTATAAATGGATCTAGTAAACGATGGACTGAAGGAGACTAGAAATGACACTTTGGGGACTCAAATTTGAAGATAACGGACTCAATTGCGGACTCCAGAATGACAATGGTGCTGAATACAGGGGACCAAAGGATACTCCTAGATTTCTATAGCCTTGTTGCTACCAATTGACCCTGAATGTTCTCTTTTAATCCACAATCAAGCCTGGAAATTGCAGTCTTTGTTTTTGTTGGAAAAGAACTACCTTAGACTCGTTAGTCCAATTTTGTTGGGCATCAGGAAAGGAGCAAAACACTTTCCGCCAGTGGGGTTCGAAGCGGTTACAAGCCCGGGTGGGCTTTGAGCTTTTTGGTGGTGTCCGGATGTCATCGCTTATTTTAAGAGATTGCGAGCCTATCAAAAATCAATGTTAGTAATCAACTAATGAGCATTTACCACATCAGTATCCAGCAAACCTGCTCGTTTTCACATTCAGATAGTCTCACAGATCAAATACAATGAGTGCACTTCTATCCGAGAGTGATCTGAATGACTTCATTAGTCCAGGGTTGGCTTGTATAAAACCAGCGGGTGAAATCAGAGCTAATCAGGCCAAAGAGACAGAGATTCAAATAGCTTCCAATGGTGAAGCCATGGAGGTCAGTATTGATGACGGTACCGTCTCCAATCTTCCTAGTGCCTCCATTTCACTACAAGACTGCCTGGCATGCAGTGGCTGTATTACATCTGCTGAAGAGGTGTTATTGGGAAAACAAACACATAAGGTGCTCTTGGAGGATCTGGAAAAGTATAAAGATAATAAAGTGTTTTGTCTAAGTATATCGCATCAGACAAGAGTATCACTAAGTGACTTTTTGAGGTTAACTATCAACAAAGTTGACCAATTTTTGATAAATTTTTTCAGTGAGAAGTTTGGCTTTAAATTTATTGTTGGTACAGAATTGAGCAGAATTATATCCATCCAGAAACAGAATGAGGAGATCCTACGACTTAAACAAACGGGAGAGGCAAAACCATACTTGTCAGCAATATGCCCCGGGTTTGTACTATACGTGGAGAAGACCAAGCCAGAAATTTTGCCTTATTTATTGAACATTAAATCACCACAACAGATTACAGGATTGTTATTGAAGTCTTTAATTTCTAAGCAGATGAATATTGAGAGAGCCAAAATATATCATTTATCAATCATGCCTTGCTTTGATAAGAAATTGGAAGCTGCTAGACCTGAAGTTGACTCCATGGAGGCCGAAGACGTGGATGTTGATTGTGTCCTGACACCAAAGGAATTAGTTGAGATGTTGAAAGAGATACCCAACTTGAACATTTTTGACTACATCACCAAGGACGATTACCCACCGCTGGAGCTATATCGTCAAGCCGCTCCGTTTAAGTGGCCAACGCCAGTTGAAAACTGGAGTTCAAATCTGGGATCTGCTAGTGGTGGTTATGCTCTAAACTATATCTTGTTCCTAAAGCAGCATTACTCTGCCGAATATCCAAACAGTGAGATTAAGGAGATTAAAGGGAAGAACTCTGATGTTTATGAGTATCAACTATGGGATGGTGAGACCAAGTTGGGTTCCTCGGCTGTCATCAATGGGTTTAGAAACATTCAAAATTTGGTGAGAAAGTTGAAGCCTAGTGGGAAAGTCAAGATTGGCTCCGGTTTACAAGCACGTCGCAAGGCCAGAATTTCAGCTAAAAAAAATTTGGCCGATAATGTTGAGAATGTTAACCCTTCACAGTGTGACTATGTTGAGGTGATGGCTTGCCCTGGTGGTTGCATTAATGGTGGTGGTATTACACAGACTCAGGCCCAAGATACCGCAATGATCGATGAAGAATACAGAGAGCTCACGGAGAAGGAACATTTGAACAAATTGACAGCCAAGTATGAAGAGTTTGAGAAAGTTGATGTCATTGCAGGTTCTGAACTTCTGGGGAACTTCATCAAAGAGTTCAGAACATTGTTCAATATCACAGAGGAGAGAATGATCCGCTACAAATTCAACAAGATTGACAAGGCCACAGACATTTTGAGTGTTGGTAGTAAGTGGTGAAGGTTATTTAAAGAGTTTCATTAATCATTTACATGGTACTTTCAATGGCGCCCTAAGTTACACTTAATTGATTATTGTAGTGTGTCCCGTAACGTAACTGGTGGATTTAGAGTGTGCCAAAGATCATCAAATTAATTAAAAAAAAAAAGATTGTGCCAACATCTATTTAGAGACAAAGCATTGTCTTGACAAACCCAATTAAGTTCAATAAAGCATGTCGTTCAAGAGAAGTGGTATAGTTATTGGAGGAAGGGCCCCCCCTGGTGGTGTTCCTGGTAGAAATCCAGTTTCTAGTGGTCTCCCAGGGCTTACTCCAGTCACAGCAAGAGGTCCGGTTCCAACAAGAGGTCCCATCCCACAACGAGGCGCACCATTGCCTGTGAGAGGCCCAGTTACCGATGTTACAGACAGTGTGAATAACTTATCATTAGAAGAAGAGATCAAACATCCTGGTGTCCGTCCCTCAACGTTAACTTCCCAGCCTACGGTGTCCACAGGTTCTGCTGATCTAGATAAGATTTTGGGCCATCAAGGTCTACCTTTAGGTAATTCTATTTTGATCGAAGAGTCAGGGACCACCGATTTTGCCAGTGTATTATTGAAGGTTTTTGCCAGTCAAGGTGTCATCCATAACAGATTGGATGCAAAAGTTTCAAACACACATGTCATAGTTGTCAGTTTGAATAATTCTTGGGGTAAGGAACTCCCTGGTGTTTACAAAGGCAGTAGTAGAGATTTAAAAAAGAACAGGGTACTTGAGAACGAGAAGAAGATTTCCGTCCAGAACCTGATTGACTCCAATGTTCGTGAACAAAAGAAACCTAGAGTCGAGGAAAAGAAGAAGTCTGATTCTGATTTAAGAATTGCATGGAGATATGGTTTGAATGATAAGAAACAAAGTACAGTGAATATTG
This sequence comes from Taiozyma dajiaensis, assembly GCA_030579075.1. Taxonomy (NCBI): domain Eukaryota; kingdom Fungi; phylum Ascomycota; class Saccharomycetes; order Phaffomycetales; family Wickerhamomycetaceae; genus Taiozyma; species Taiozyma dajiaensis. Next base: position 14,696 of record JAKUAB010000065.1, on the reverse strand, counting down.
ATAATGAGATATACAAGGATTTTAACAATCAATTTGATATCACGAGTCGTCTATCGCCAAGCCCTGCGCAGAATGAGATAACCTTCATACCTACAAATATCTCATTTAAACAGATCATCAAACAAATTGAAACTACAATCCAACAGCATAACAAGAAGATCATCAGACTGATAATCCCATCTATTCTAAACCCATCTATGTATCCCCCACAGGCTGCGCAACCACAGGAAACTCTACAGTTTGTTCATACTTTGAGAGTGCTATTGCGAAAGCACAAGAACTTGGTGATAGCCTCTACCATTTCTCTTGATCTATATCCGAAAGACACATCATTGATGATGAACTTTGAGAAATTGTTTGATACAGTGGTCCATTTGGAACCATTTAACCAAGATATGTTGAAGTTCCTAGAAAAGGCCTATAGTAATCAACCTACCAAAGTTCAACATGGTCTAGTGCACATTTACAAGATTCCAAACCTAAGTGAAAGAGGTCAAATGCTTGTCATGAAGAGTGAGTTTGCTTTCAAGAACGGAAAGAAAAAGTTTGAGATCGAAGAATGGGGGATCCCTGTTGAAGATGAAGGTGAACCTCAGCAAACTACTCAAAACATTGATTTTTGATATAGACTGAACACGTTATCTTAAGCTTTGTTTCTAAAAGTAGCACATAAGTAGATCTACAAATATGCCATATAACAGCTCTTGCACTCTAAACGTTCAGAGTATTCAAAATCCGACATAAACAAAGAATACTCCATGGAGTTAAGGAGCCTCCTTTTATCCAAGCAAACAAGGAAGCTACTGGCATGTGCTCTATCTGCTCGCTTCATACCAACCATTCTATATTTTGATACAAATTTGTCCAAATACGTAATAATATGTGGTCCTTAACAATTGAGAAGCAAATAAAAAGAAAAGTGAACCCTGTGGGTTTCCAATTGAAGTGTTAGTAGGTGTATATAGCATATGTTTGGCTATAATAATCGTGTTGAAACCGTTGGAATCCAACAGTTTCCATTCTCCTCATTTTTTGAGACTATTAAGTTTAAAGGGCTAGATTTAGATTCCCGGGTTTGTGTATATTTAGTCCCCTCTACCAATATTGAGTTCAAAAAAGAAAAGTGCGCCGCACTGAGGTTTTTCCGTCTTTTCTTTTTTGCTTTGAAAATCCTCAAATTTTGTTCCGTTTGTCCTGTTTGTCTTATTTGTCTTGAACTGTCCTCTAAATTCTATCAAAGCCGGATAAATTCACCAACAAATGTCTCAATTTGTTCTGGTCAGGGACACATAAAACCAATGTTATCAACATGTCAAAACGTAATAAAGCAGAAACTAAGTTTAAATGAAAAAGCCCAGAAGCGAAAAGAAATCAGAGGGGCTCAGATATAAATAGTACCAGCTTCCCACTAATTTAATCAACACGTTTTCTAATATGTGTTGAAACACCTAAAATAGACTTATAGAAGATGTTGCCTACCAGAATCCTAAGAAACTCATCGACAAAGGCTGTTGTCAATGAGCTGCCACACCATGAAACCGTGAAGATGGCCTATGATTTCCATGCTCCTCAACCTTCGCTACACAAGAACTTGAACATCAACCACGAAGAACCAATTTTGTTTTTACATGGTATCTTTGGTTCTAAGAAATCATACAACTTGGACTCCAAGTTGATTGCTGACGCTACACATACGCCAGTTTATACCATGGACATCAGAAACCACGGTGAAACTGGCCATGCCCAGCCATTCAATTACGACACATTAGCTGAAGACGTGAACCAATTCTGCAAAGATAATGATCTAGAGAAGGTGAAACTAGTTGGTTACTCATTGGGAGCTAAGATCTCCATGCTGACATGTCTGAAGTTCCCAGAACTAATTAAGTCCGCTGTCATCATTGACAATGCCCCAATCAAACAACCTCACGTTGAATTATACATGAAGCAATACATGAAAAGTATGCTACATGTGCTGGATGAGGCCAAGATCAAAGCTGATGATAAAGATTGGAAGAACAAGGCCAGTCAGGCTATGAAGAAGTACATGCCAAACGGTGTCATTAGAAAGAACTTGCTAGTGAACTTGGTCAATAGGGCTCCAAAGGACTTTGAATCTCCAGTTGTTGATTTTGACAATGGTTATATCAACTTTTTGAATCCAATTCGTCATATGGAAGAAATGGCCACTAAAGATGTGGCTGACTGGCCAACTAACAGCACAAAAAATATGCAATATGAAGGTCCTATCAGATTCATTAGAGGTTTGAAATCTCCATTCATCACCAAAGAAGGCGTCCAGGCCATCAAAGATCACTTCCCAAACAATGAATTCGTCGATGTCAACTCTAATCATGACATCTTGGACCAAAGACCTTCTGAATACGTCAAGATCATTTCTGACTTCTTCAATATTCAAAGATACAATTCTGCTCCAGAACACACTGTCCTTGGATATAAAGGTGATGTTGCTGAGAGCACTGCTAGCTAGATTTTGATTTTCTGTTTTGATTTTACACTATGGTTTCGGATACGCTATATATATTCTGTTGATACTTTGATTTTTATTGGTTTATCCTTTTCTTTTTTGGGTTTGCTCTACTGACTATTAGCTTAATTTGACATTGGGTTAAATTGGGCTATCTATTGTTCTTTCCAAGCTTTAATTCTGATCATTCTTGAACTTTCTTGTAATGGGATGTTTCAACTCTAGAATATCGCTAAGAAGACTTTAGTATTGCCTAATTTTTGATCCTTGTTCCACCTATTCTCAGCTCGTAATCACCTCAGTAGTTGTAGCTTGTAGATGATTGTATAATCAGTTACTTGGAGTAACAAGACCTTCAGGGGTAAGGCAATAAATGACACAATATTCAAAAGCGTTAGTAATTATCCTACATCTATAACTTCATGGGGTATATGCAGATCGTTCATTTTTAGAACCCATTTAATGGATTAGGGCAAATGATCCCATCATCATAACTGGGCAACAACTTAGAAACATCACGAAGGGCTATCAGGATACCTTCATCTTCGAACAGATTCTTCACTTCTTCGTTGGAGTAACCATGTAAAGTTACCAACGATTCTGTAGTTGAGACTGTGTTTAGGATGCTTGTTTCATTTGTAATATTTTCTTTACAAATACTATCCAGGGATTTAAATTCATCAATGTTGAGTCTCTCGATGACTTCAAGGACTTTCAAGACTCGTACATTATGGTATGATGGGTTTTTCTCGCGGATCTTGTTGATGTCTTCTTGGAATGCAACTAGTTTCTTGATATCCTCTTGTAACTTTGTATCACCGTTGTTCGTATAACTATTGACATCACGACTCATCAGAAACTTCATATTCTTATAATTCAAGAATTTCAAAAAGATCAATAAGAACTGATAAAACACACATTCCAAGGGCGCAAACTTATGTCTAAGTTTGTATAATTCATTCGGCTTCACAACTTTGTTGAAGATCTCCATGAAGGATTCAATCAGAACAACAGTCTTGCAATCACAGGCTGGATGAGTTTCAAACAATTCAAAGTGTAAGTTCATCTGGAAAGATACTATTAGCAGCAGCAATAATTTGAGACGTTGATGAATCTTATATTGTTCAACGGTTTTGTGGGGGTCATTTTCTAGTACTGTAAGTTTCTGCTTTAGGAACGAGGAGTAAACATCAAACTTTTGATCAAGTCTCAAGATCTCTGAGAGTTCAACAGGCTTTTTTTCAATAAAACTTTCAACGTAGATTCTATTCTTTAACCTTAACAACTCAGCAAATTCATATTCACCGTATTCATCATAGTTTACGATTTCTCTCTTCATTAAATAATTTGACAAAATGTTTGGTCTTGATGTCACTGAACATAATATGGACTCCAGTAAATTGATATTAGACCATATTGGACCCTGAGTTATATGGATACCAAGACTGAAGGCATTTGATACGATTTGAAACAACAATTTCCAAGACTTGTCAAAATCGAAGTTGTAATAGTAGTAACTTGCAAGTAAAATTTGTGACTTAACCAAGTTCACACTCTCACTAGGCTGAAGCTTTGAGACTTGATAATATTGGACAATGGCTTCTCTCAGTTTGACAGCCATATTAGGGAATAAGGGTGGTTCTTTTTTATAATCAACACAGTTTTTCAATACATCAATGATCAAAACTTGAACCAACATGACTTGTTCATCATGATGCCAGTCAACAATGGAATTATACTCAAGAAGAAACCGTCTGATTTCTCCTTCATCAAGTAACTCACTGAAGAAAGTATACTCATCCTTGTCAAAGAATAAGTCAACAAGTCTAAAGGTCAGTCTCATGTTTTCTTCAGGATCATCCACAAGTGCAGGCAGTATCTTCTTCTGAAGATTGATCTCCCTTCTCTCTTTCCCTTTTTCCAAATTGATCAAGCTAGGCATAATAGAGTTCTCTAGGGAATTAATACTATCAGCACCAAAATACTTCAACTGCCATTCACCACCAGTGGTAAAGCCACTACTTCCATTTGTGTCAAAGATTGAGATTAGGTCTTCGCTGATTGCCAATTTGGTCTCCAATTCTCTGATCCTCTGTTCATATCGTTTCAGAATCGAAAGCTTCTCCCTCTCTTGAGTACCAATGCTTTCAGGCTTTGATACCGAACTTGACTTTAAATGATTTATGTCTATGGATCGGAACTTTTCTGGATAGGAACACTGTACAGACTTTTTGCTGCAGTTTTTGCAGGGATTAACCCTGTCACATCTAATTTTTCTCCGACGACACTCATTACAACTTATGGGATATGCCATTTCAGGGATTTAGCAACAAATTGGAGGCGATTTTAGTCTATTTAATGAAGATCTAATAATTTTCAGACTAAAATTAAAGGAATTCCGTTATGTTTTTTTTTCATTTCAAAATATTACGTAATCAGGGTTTATTACATAGTCACTATTTTCTGTCATTTGTGAACGTGCCAATGGCGATATAGAGAAATTGGTTTAATTTTACTCAATTTTTGGCACAAAATGATTCCTTTTTATCTCATTTAAACACAGAAGTAATTGTGCTATGACAAAGCCTAAGATCATCCCTGACGATAAATGTGAGCTTCTGGGTCCCGTATCACTTTTCATCCAATCATGCTTGGGGCTGATTGCGGTATCCTCACTGGTCATAAAGCGAAAGTATGAACATCCCAAAAGACCTTGGAGGATTTGGTTCTTTGATGTCTCTAAACAGGTGCTCGGTGCTCTGGGGATCCATATTTTAAACCTGACGGTGTCACTGCTGAAGTCTAAGAGTGTACTTCTCTTTGAAAACGATGATGAGGATCATTCGGAATGTGATTGGTATTTTGTGAGCTTGCTTATGGACACTACCGTTGGAGTGCCCATCCTTTGGTTTTGTTTGTTCCTTGTATATCAAGTGTGTGAATGGGCTGGTGTCACAGGTGTAGAGTCTGGTAACTATGGAGATCCTCCAAAGTACAGGTCCTATTTGAAACAACTATCTATCTTCTTCGTGGCGTTGATCATGATGAAAGTAGCAATCTACTTTTTGTTATACATTCCAATCTTTATCATCTATGCTGACTGGATCCTACGATTTAGTGATGGATTCCCAAACGTACAGATCGTGCTAGTGATGCTTGTGTTCCCAACAATATTGAACTGTTTCCAATACTACGTTGTGGATAACATTATAAAGTTCCCTACAAATTTAAAGACATGATTCATGGGTCATTGTACGCACACTATTATTTAACGTTGCAGCATATTTGGTTTCTTTTATTTGTTTAGTTATGAATTGTTATGTTAGAACTCAATTTGATCAGTTCTGAACCTTTCAAATTAAACTGTGTGTTTTGTAGGTTTTTCATAAATTCGTAAATCTCAATGTTGTCATCAATGTTCAATAGTTGTTTCTCAAATGTCTTGAATAGGGCAATAGAGGTTCTAAACACCTCATCAAATCCATTAAGCATGAGGCTGTCCCAGATCCGGAGGACAATGTTCACGGGGAGACTATCTGAGAACAAAGAAACAAACCAATTGAAGCAGATGGGATCCAGTTCAACCTTATTCTTGATGAAGTGTGCATCTAATTTGGGCAACTCTTCTTTAAAATTCTTCTTAAATTTGACCAGATCATTTCTAATGTTTAACAAATTGAAGAACCCAGAAGGTAGAATATTCTCAATCATCCCCACCACTAACCAGAACGCCTCCTCTTCATTAGGATAAACTAATAGCAAATTGGCAACAATGAAGTTCATACCCTGACAATATCCAATGGTTCTATACTTTCTACTAATAGCAATGAGCACATTATGTAGTTTGATCAACCCTGGGCCATTGTCTTTGAAGAACACGTTTAAAGGCATTGTGCGGTATAGGTCCAATTCGATCTGTGATTCAGCCTCAATGCTCGGTTCACTGTCATTCAAAAGGTTTGAGTATTCCATAGGCGTTACTAGTGATTTGGTGCCAGATAGTTCGAACCATAGAGTTGTACGGTATTTCATAGGGATCCCATTCTGAACCAGTTTAACCAACTCTTTCCAAAGATGCTTATAATGGAACATGTTCTCACCATTTATGACCAAAAGGTCGTTATTACTTGTATCATAGTTCATCAGAGTAATCTTCTTTATGAATGCATCCCATTGTTGACCGTTCTGTTTCTGAGTCTTGTCATAATCTTGGGCGATCTCCATTAGTTTCGAAACTGCATTAGAGCTGCTAATATTAGTTGTTTGTTTCGTACTATCTTTTTCTCTAACGTTCTTCCGATCATAAAGAAACCCATATTGGTCGACATATTCTTCTTGGTCTGTCATAGAATACGTTGGTGGCTTCACGTGCTTGGGGTCAAAATTCTCCATCTCGACAGGGACAGGCTTATTATTGTTAATTGCATTCGAGGTGTTAATCAGGGCATCATGGAAAGTCTGAGGCATATGATTGAGGAATCTGTGTGTTATCACATTTTGAATCAATGTAGCCTGGCCTTCTGAAGATTCTGAATCATCTGTGGTGGAAGTTGTACCATTAAACTGGTTTGATTGCTGTGACTGAGGCACTGGTGGTGAAGATAGCGAATATGGTCTAGTCTTTCTCTTTGGTGTAGCCTGTTCACCACCCTGTTGCACATTTTGCGTTGACCCATTGAATCTCTGTCGTTCCTGTCTTTTAGAAACTTGTGAACTCTCCAGGCTCTCCGTCATCGCCTCACTGATCATTTCCTTTAAGTAGGAAGACTCACCCGTAGTGTTCATGTTGAATTCATTTTTATTCCTTTCCTTCATCATCAATTCGACCTGTGCAGTTGATAATCCCATCTCATTTAGCAACTTCATCATTCCATTCTCCCTTAATGAGTTCTTAAGCCGTATCAAAGATATCTCAGCCTCTCGTTGAGCAAGGTCATTGGACAACTGTCTTATCAAGTTTATGGCCCCGTATCTTTTAACTAAATGTTCAATCGATGAAGTGGATTGTAATGTTTTCGGTATGAGTTCGGGATCAAGCAGTTTGGACTCGAATAGATCATCTACATCAACAGATGGGGCAGATAACTTGGACTGGATGCTATCTGTGGATGCTGCAGAGTGCAAGGGAGCATGGATACTCACTTCTGTTTCGTGCAATGGTGATTTAAAGGTGTTTGTGTTTATGTTGGACTGGTCATGGTTCTGGTTCTTCTGGCACCTTGTTTTCCCCTTTGCATAGTTGATACTCCGGGATCTTGCCAGGGAGACTCTTTGATCCCCTGTGATGGCACTCTGAGACAGCTTCATGGATGATATGTATATTGTTAAGGAAGGCGGTTAGGGGTTCTCAGTGGCGTTTTTCTTTGTTGTCTTTTACAGCCTTCCTCCGACTTAATTCAATATGGTGTCATGTAATATTATGTGAGATGAATTTTCTTTAAAATCCCTGTTTCTCTCTTTGACCATTAACAAAGAAAGTTCAATTACGCGCGGGTTTTGACACAAAATCTCATAATTTCATAATATCATTAAAAAGTCATTAAAAAGTCATAAAAAAGTCAACTATTTCTTATGGTCTGTTACTAAAACAGCCTTCCTGGTCCACTTACGTGACCTTGTATACGCTGTTATGGAGTCTTCCAATTGTGGATTCTGCCAGTAATTGTCATAATAGATCCAACCCTCTTTATTTCTCTTTTTACAGTAATCAACATCAACACTCCAATCTTCTTCAAGCCATTGCCAATGTTTAGAGTTGAAGGGGAACTCAAACTCTCTTGGAGACGCGGAGGCTTGCAATGCCTCATTGGTGAAGTTTGATCTCTCGTAGGGCAGAAGTTTGTTACACCAACCTATCCCAACCCATCTTCTTTCATGTTCAAAAATTTGGAATTGAATAATCTTACCGGTTTTGTTTTCAGGAAGTATAGATTCATTCAAAATCTTGTAATTGTCACTGAAGAGAGATATAGCAGGCGTACCAATGAAGAAATGAAACGTATTTCTAATCATTTGAGATCTCCATAAAATCTTGATGGTGGCTTGGAACCATAGTGAATGAAACGTGGTAATAATAACGATCCAAATCAAAACATAAACCTTAGGAGACAGCATGTATTTCAAGGCCAAGATGTGAAAAGGGGTAAGAAGGAATAGAACATTGAAAAGCTTCCAACGTGAATAATCAACACTTCGTATTGGGGAAAGTAATATATCGAAACGAATGGTCAAATTCTCTAGGGTATCGACAACTTCTTCCAATGTTGGTGTATCACCACTGGCGTCGATATACACTGAGTTGACATAGTAATTCACAGAACAGTAGAGCGTTACGATTATCAGTGGGCCAACCCAATAAGCAGCATTGTTGTAATAGAATAATAAGTACCCAACGATATGATAGAGCAAATTGAGCACAGGGTCACGCACCGTCCAGGTGTAAAAATCCAAGACGTTGTTTGTGATAATGATAAAGGGGAACAGCCGGAGAAGGGCCCCAGCTACCAAAGGAGAAGTCACATTGATGAGAGAAGTTGATCTTCTTGAGTGATTTGTGGAGCGTGGAGTAAATTCGGCTGTGATTGAAGTCATGACATTTTGGAGATGGGGTCCAGGGGAAGACATTTGCGTTGGTGGTATGGAAGTTGGTGTATGTGACTTGGTATGCTGGGATCTGTTGGGATGCTTAGGTGGCTCTGGATAGAGCATTTGTTACTTGGGAGATGATAAAATTTGGGTTGATTTGACAGTTCTTGAACATCAAATTTATGCCTTTTGTGATATTCATTGTAGTTTACCCGTGAGATGATGGCAGAATATTGATTACTTGCGAATCGCGATTTCTTTGTAATCGATGTAATTACTAGCTGGTGTGATTAATGATTATAATGATATATTGAATAATTTCATAAGAAGATTATATTGGTACATCATCTTTGACTTTGAATGCTACAAATTAAATGGGTCAATCTTGCCCATTATTGTAATATTTAAATATCTGACTAAAATGTTTGAAACATGAGGAGATGAGATGGAGCTTATTGTACAATCTATGTATATTATCAGATAAAAAACTTTGATCGATCCCCGAATTCTCTGGTTTAAATATCTTTGACAATGCAATTATAGCAGCCTCAGGTGGACTAACTCTACTGCAGGTTTAAAAGCTGTCTGTCTTCTTCATCATTTTCCAAATGAACTCAGGGTCCCACTCTTAAACTATTATTTCCAGTGTATAAGTAGTTTTCATTGGGTGCCCTATTAATTTGTGAATAAACACAAAAGATTCAGCTTTCCACCAAAGATGAAAGCTCAATTAAATCATGATAAACAAAAGGAAAAGAAGGCGGTATTATTATTCTTATTATTATTATTATTATTATTAGTGTATTTATCATTGAATAACAACACCCAACAATTATCCATCACCTTTTAGACCTTTTAAGAAGAAGGTTTAAAAAAGGTCCCCAAAAGGGTAATTCTCCTGTTTAAAACACTCTGTGCTCAGTTTTACGCAGAAATGATCGAATTTCAGTGTAAAATCCCGTTCTCAGATTTTCTCACTCTTTTTTTCCCTTTTCCAACATCGACGACGCTGAAAATTGAAAAATTTATTTCAGTTTTGTCTGGTTTCTTTGGTTAAAGTCGATTAAAACAGGATAAAATGAGTGTATGTTGCATGGGAAGTAGTTCACTAGTGGATTATACAAGGGTCAAGGCAGGTATTGCTGTAATTTATGTAGCTTCAGGGGTTCAATTCGTTAAAAATTGAACCATTGTTGCCCTCCATTTCTTCCATTTTGATTCCAGGTCTTCTTTTCTTGCCCTATTTGTATGAATCACCAAGTGGACCCACAATGTTCAATTTAATTACTCAAGTTGCCAGAAACATTGATTACTAACAATCCCAAATAGAACCCATTCGACGCTTTAGGTAACGACGTCGAAGACGCCAATGACGTTTCCGTCCCAAGAGAAATTGTTAAGAAGACTGTTTCTTCCAAAAAGTCTGACACTGCTCCACCAAAGGCCAACCCAGACCGTGCTAGAAAGAACCGTCCTCAACCAACCGGTAACGATGCCGCTTTCAAGGACAAATCTGCTGGTAGATCCGCCAACAAGGCCAAAGGTGTTGAAGAACCAAAAGCTCCAAGAAGACAAGTCAAAGCCACCAAAACTGACCGTCAAAACAAATCTGGTAAGACCGATTCCTCAAAGAAGGTTAAGCAAGCCGGTTGGACCGCTGATGCTGAAGGTGAACTAGATGCTGAAGTTGAAGGTGCCGAAGACGCTGAAGAAGAATTGGCTGAAGATGCCGAACCAAAGCAAGTTAAGAAATCCTTCCAAGACTACTTGAAGGAACAAGAAGCTGCTGCTCCAGCTGTTACTGGTTCAACCAGAACTGTTGAAGCCGTCAACGAAGAAGATATCATTGTCAAAGAACAAGAATCATTCATCCAAGCTACCAAGACCAAAAACTTGAAGTCTAAGACCTTGAAGACCAAGAACTACTTGGACTTTGATGCTACTTTCTCTGATGATTTACCAAAATTCACTCCATCTAGAGATGGTTCCAGAGGTGGTGCTAGAGGTGGTGCCAGAGGTGGTGCCAGAGGTAGAGGTAACTCCACCAGAGGTCCAAGAGGTGGTAAAGCCCCAAGAGGTGACAGAGCCCCAAGACCAACCAAGAACGCTGCTCCAGCTATTGACGATGTCAACTTCCCATCATTGGCTTAAGTTATACGTCTAAAATACAAGGTATAAATGGGTTTTATCTTACATTTCCAAAAAGGTCAAGGATAACTAATGGCTCTTTTTTTAGTTTGATTTGTTTTATTCACCATTCAACCATAAATTATTTGAGAAAAACTAAATCGAAGAAACTTATTTAATGCCATTTTTTTATATATACTCTTTAATGATTCGGAACATACAAAATAATGGGATGTTATTCCAATGTAGTAGTAGTAGTAGTGTGTGGGCCTGTGTGTTTTTTTTGTTTTTTTTTTCTCTCCATTTTCTATATTCTTTTCCTTTGTTAATGGACAAATTAAGTCTCTAACCAGTCAAAATCTGGATACCTCTACTCCAAACCATTCCCAAAAAGTCAAACTTTTCAGCTTCGCTCTTGGTAAACTCCACGATTTGTCCCGAATCACCATTCTCCAATTTTTCATAAGCACACACTGTATACAATTCACAATAATCCCTAGGAACCCAACCAACTGTAGGCTCGTTCAGAGATGCTGATGTTTTATAAGGTGAAGTTGGAACAGGAGGAATCAAAGCTTGTCGTATCTTCATTGGAGATTTTCTAAAATTTAGGATGTCAACTAAATCCCAGCCCAGAAAGAAAGGGTTCTTTGAATCTTCAGAGATGATATTTTTACAATAGTTAAAACCTGAGTTCATCCAGATCAATTGATAGGTATCGTTTTTTTGAATGAGATGAGCAGGATGGCTTGAGCATAATTCCTTGGATTTTGAATTTGGGAAATGTGAATGAACACCAGTTGAGATTTCACCAATCGATGCTGCAAAGTTTTCGTTGAAATGGTAGGATTCATCACCAATTACGCTCATTGATAACCAATATAATTCTTTATCGCCCCATATGGTTTCCATTAGTGATTTTTGAAACAATGATAGTGTTAAAGACATCATTCCCATTTCGAAATGATTTAAGCGATTCATAATGACCATGCCGCTTTCCTGGAGATGTGAAAATCCCCTAAAGATTGCGTTATTAAGGGTATGTTGAGTAACTTGTTTGATACCAAACTTTGAATCAGCTTCATTGGGCATCAATTGATGAAACATGTTGAGTGTTTCTGCGGTATCGATTAAAGGTTTACTAATGGCTCGATCTCTGAAGAAATATGCACCTGTGGTTTGATACTCAGGGAATTTGAATACCTCTTGTAAAGCGATAAAAGGTACTGTATCGACATCAATCATCACTATTTCCTCAAAAGAGTTGAATAATAGGGCTAAGAGTTTATTGGAAAAGGTGACAAATTTGGTTTCATAACCATGTTTAATCACACAACTTACATCAATAAACTGGATATCCAATTTTGGCCATGTAATTCCTTTCTTCTTCTCGTTTAATAGTGTTCTTAGCGCTTTAACATTTAATACATCGGCATGTGCCACTTTTTGTAGACCTTTCATTGAGAAATCTGTTATATCACCTCTATGAATGATCTGGATGGGAAGTGCAGTCTTAAGTGCCCTTAAAAGTATGGTAAGACTCGTCAGTTCTTTGAAATGGAAATCAGTAGCTGAGATCACGATACCTTTACCTCTTAATTGACGTTTAATCTGAGGAAATTTGCAACCATCATGGAGATTGAAGAGAGGCTCTCCCGTGCCACTGATGATTGGTGATTCCCCATTGAACCAATCATACACTTTAGCTTCTTTTTCCTTATCACATTTGTGTTGTTTTTTTACAAAGCATTGACCAAACAGTCTAGTTTCTCTAATAAGGTCATAATCTAGCACTTGAACATTCTGATCAACCACTAACGTATCCAATTCATGAGTTTCCCAATACTTCACACAAGCGTCATGATCATCATTGTAATTCTCGATTAGTATGTTTCTCTGGATTTGATTTTTCAAGAACCATAATAACACCAAAATCATACAAGACTGGACACTCAAGCGCCCCAAACGGCGCTTATATTTGGTCATATTGTGGTTATATATCATCTGAATGATAACTAAGTAGCTACATCAATAGATGTGATTCCACAATTTCATAATTATGTGGATACGAATTGCGCTACAGGTTCCAAGTCCAAGTCGACACTGCAGCTTGGAAGGTTTTTTTTTTTGAAGTGGTGGCTGCCTTGAAAGTTGACACCTGTTTTTGATATAGCACTTTAAATATGCTAAGAAGTGTTCATTCACATATCGATCGAATAGTAGGAGAAAAGAAGATAGAGCAGGATCTATAATTTCCACTGACACCTTTGAATAATGGTGTATACAGTGAATATGAATACAATGGGAGTTACTTCCCTGTCAAAAAAACAAGATCTAGATTCTAGATCTTTCCAAACCTGTCAAAATACTGTACATGATAATTGTCAAATCTGTACCGTGTGTTATCGGGAATACCAGTAGGAAAGACAATATATGAATTGCAGGATCTCTTTGGAGGTAATTATACAGTTCATAATTTGTAATGGGCACGGTGATTGGGAATTGTGTTTGATTCAGCTGAAAAAACGACATATAAGTTGTAGTGGATTCTCTTTAATGTCCATACTTGATATGGTGTCGAGATAAATCTGTATATATATATATATTATAAATATATCTGGACGATTATAGGGCAATATTTGTTAACGTAGTACAATCTGCATTATTCTTTCCCCAAACTGAACAAATCCCACTGACTGATAATATATTGACCCTTAGAAAGACCTTCTCCCATTGCGATACGAGCCCGGTTAAATAATATAAGACTGATTTCGAGTGTGTGCCCAGAAGGTTCACAACGTCACAAAGAAACATTAACAGCTTGTACTGTGTCTGATTTGCAGCTCTCTAATATTAGAAGAGACAAAAATACGTAATAAAGCCATGCGAACGGGATCAGAAACGAAAATAATATGAAAAGTTCGCAAAGGAGTGTAGTCCCCAAGAGGCACTAAACATTCAGAGGGTAGTCAGTGGTTCATCTAATGATCATCACATACTTAACTTTATGGCTTGTTGCTGTTGTCCCTACCGGCCCGAACTGGAAAGAGATAAACACCTTCGACGTATTCCCAGGGCTCAAAACCTATGTCGTTGGTGAGAAAAAAAACAAAGGTCCAAATTTATTGGAAAACTTGGAAATCAACAGAAAACTTTAAAACTTCACATTGCGAACATTGCACACACTCAGTAAACAAACTAACCATCCAGTGCTTGGATTTTTATTTGAACTCACCACATCCACACTCCTTAAACAACGGCTCCTTATCAATAACGGCTCAGAATCGCTGATAAACTGCCACTTTTATCCTTTCTGCCACTAATCACCACGGTTACAAGACTACTTCCCCAAATTTGATTTAGCACTACCACTGAACACGCTCCTTTGGTCTTCAACTCACATCCAGTCATTTACGCACACATTCAACGCATCATCTCACAATGAAGAGACTTTTCTCTGGCGGCCGCTCAGGAAAGTCGTCTCCCAACCCTAATC
>JAKUAB010000064.1:0-41016 GCA_030579075.1 Taiozyma dajiaensis | reverse complement strand
TCTCAAACATTCGGATTTAACATCTTAATTCCGACAACACCACAATCTTTCTAATACTCACTTTAATACAACACCCTCTCTTGAGTTTTAGAAAGACAAATCTCTTAATTTGCCAAATTGTTGTTTTCCTAAGGCTTTGGTCATCATATCAGCCTTCTGTTCATCTGTAGCAACATATTCAATTAGCATCTTCTTGGATTCAACATGAGACCGAACAAACAACAATCTAACATCAATATGTTTTGTTCTATGATGGAAAGCTGGGTGTCTTACTAGCTTTATAGCTCCTTGATTGTCACATTTAACCATAAACTGTTTAACGTTCAAACCCAAACCTTGCAACACTTGTAGAAGCCACAACCCATCACGTGCAATTTCAGTAATTGCCATAAACTCAGCTTCAGTTGAGGAAAGAGCAACAGTAGATTGAAGTTTAGATCTCCAGCTAATTGCATCACCACCAAAACCAACAATAAAACCAGTAGTGGATCTTCTGGAGTCTAACTCATTTGCATAATCGGAATCACAATATCCAATTAACCCTTTTTGAGTCTTCCTATAGATAATGGCAAAGTCTTTGGTCGAATGTAGATACCTCAAGACCTTCTTAGCAGCATTCATATGAACCTTGTTTGGTTTATTCAAATATCTGGATAGAACACCAACGATGTACGCAACATCATATCTGGCGACATTAGCAGCAAATAGTAAACGACCCACAATTGATCTATAACTTGTTTCATCCATATCTTCAGTGTCATTAACCAAAGGTCCACTAAGTACTTGACCAACCGATGCAGGAATTGCTTCACCTTTAGCATCAGACATTCCAAAATCATCGGAAATCTTTGATATATAGTCAGACAATGATAACTTAATAGAACAATCAGCACTTTGATGGATATTAATACCCAAGAACTTGGATACAGGACCTAATTCTTTAATCTTGAAAGCATCAGACAACAATTTCTTTGTTTCTTTCATCATTTGGTCATCATTGGAGGCAATTAGGATATCATCAACATAAAGACCCAACAAACAACTTTTCCCACCATTGGTCTTAGTATAAAGGCCAAGTTCTGCATCATTTCTTTGGAAGCCAGCACGTTCCAGAACTGCATTAATAGTCTTGTTCCACAAGTATGGGCTTTGCTTCAGACCATATAGTGACTTTTTCAGCTTCAGGACCTTGTTTTGGTCTTTAATGAACCCTTCTGGCTGTTCAACATAGATTTCTTCATCAATTAACCCATTGAGGAAAGCATTGGACACATCAAGCTGATCAATCTTCAAGCCAAGCTCTGCACTAACTGCTAGAAGCACACGGACGCTTTCATAGCGAATAACTGGGGAGAAGGTCTCTGTAAAGTCAATTCCTTCTACCTGAGTAAAACCCTTAGCCACCAAACGAGCCTTGTACAATCCGGTGTCCTTGATGACACAAACCCATCTAACTTTAATGGGCTTTACACCGGATGGACGAACAACATATTCAAAGGTATCGTTTTCAACTAGGGCAGTAAACTCTTTTTCAAAGGCTTCTTTCCACAAGTCAGCATCAGGCAATTTCATGGCCTGAGCATAAGTAACAGGGACTTGTGAAACAGCAACATCTGAAGCAGCCATAAATGCAGTAGAAGCGAGATTCAGTGATGGTTTAGCATTCTTAGCAAAGAAACCAGCATGGTCAGCAGTGTCCATTACATCAGATGGATCAGATGGACCTTCAATGGCCTTCTGTTCGCTAGATAATTCAGATTCATCACCAGAAACATCATTAACTTCTTCAATAATGGGAACAGTAACTTCATCATCAGCATGGGACATAACAGCTTTAAACTTCTTCTTGTAGTGACGTCTTTTCTTAACCACTTCCCTCTCTGAAGATGAATTATCTATTGGAGCTAGCAAGTTAAGTGGATCAGGTTCCATGTAGGGTGCTGGGACAACGGAGGAGGATGGATTTTCAACTAATTCAGGAGTATCTTCAATGCTTAAAGGAACATAGGGATTGGATAACTCATTGGACGAGACAGAGGAGGAGGATTCAATGGAAGCAGACCGAGCAGAGCGCTTAGATCCTCTCTTCACAACAGTAAAATCAGGTTTGTTAGGGGCAGGATCTTTGGCAGGGGAAACATTTTCATTGGCGGCAAAATCTTCATCTTGATCAGCAACAAAATCATCACCAGAGTCACTGGAAATCTCAGAAACATAGTTTTCATCAATAGTATCAGCAGAATCATCATCATTGTCTCTAGTGGGAATGGGAGCAGATAAACCACCGGCAGAGAAACCACCAGTAAACCCACCGGAAACATTGGGAGCAGCACTTTCAGGAACAGTGGAAGCTTTGGTACCAAAATAAAATTCTGCCTCAATGAATTGAACATTAGAAGAAACCGCCACTGAGCCAGTGTCCGGATCATAGACACGATAGGCCTTGTGATCTCTATCATAACCCAGCATAGCAACTCTTTTGGCAGAATCAGTCAACTTCCCTTGTCTAACAGCAGATGGGATAGAAGCATAGCCAACACAACCAAACACTCTAAGATGTTCAAAGGCAGGTGGAAAATCAAGAAACAGCTCAAATGGAGTCTTAGAACGAACTCTGGTAAGAGTACGATTAATCAAATAAGCAGCACATAACACAGCTTCACTCCAGAACGACTCTGGCATTTATGAAGCGATAAGCATCGTTCTTGCACGGGTTTGTAGAGTTCTGTGGAATCTCTCAGCTTTACCGTTACTAAAGCTCTGATGAGGGACAGTCAATTGATGATGGATACCTTTTTCTTGAAACCAGTTATGTAAAGTATGATTAACAAACTCAACGCCATGGTCCGTTCTCACAGCCCCAACAACAAAATGGGAACTGTTAGCGGCAAAGAACCGTTCTTGTTTGGTAATGAACTTAATGAGATCATCAGCAGCTTCACCTTTGGACTTCAAAACGTGTCCACATGAACATAATTTGAGAAGGAATCAACAATTGTCAAGAAGTATCTTTCACCATTAAGTCCTGCATAGACAAAAGGACCACTCACATCACTATGAATAAGTTCCAACGGACGTTTAGCAACAAAATTCGACGCTTTAGGCCTTTTGATAACACCTTTACCCTTCAAACAGTCTTCACAATCTTTCACAGTGGTTTCAGACTTCATATGGATAAGGCCTTGGTGTTTCATTGCATTCAGAGTCGTCATACCGGGATGGCCTAAGCGTTGGTGCCATAATCCGACTGGGATTTGGAGTACCAGCAAGGAAACCATAGGTATCAAATGGAGATGGAACACGGGAGGCAAGCTTCAAGGCAAACAATGACCCATGGCTTCTGACCCCAATGACAGATTTGGTAGTCACATCAACAACAGTATCACGTTTAAATAGCAATTGGGAACCAGCTTTGGTAGCACAACTAACACTCACAAGATTGGCGGCGGCAGTAGGGACATAATTAACTTCATTCAAAGTCAGCTTGGATCCATTTTCAAAGGACAAAACAATGGTACCCACTCCTAATACAGGAATTTCCTCACCATGGATACCAACAATAGAGTGGTTAGTGACGGGATCAAGTTTGGTAAACCATTCTTTGGTACGGAACACATGTTTGGAACAGCCGCTGTCAAGAAAAACAAAATCACCGGTCTTCTTAGTATCAGAACCAAGAAAACCAAACCAAGCAGCATCTTTCTTAGCCTTCCCAGATCTGATATCAGCAATCTTTTGTTTAATGTCGTCAGTCAATGGTTTTGGGCATTTACGGTAAGTATGACCCTTAGCACCGCAGTTAAAAACATTTCAATTCACTAGTGTTTTTCTTCTCATAGGCAGCAAAAGTGGATTCAGTCAAGGCACCAGTAGTAGATTCAACAGGGAATAACTTGGAGGTAATATCAACCAGATTATCAGTAGTAAACTCGTTAAATTCAGTGCCAAAGGTTTGATGATAAGCGGTAAAAACCTTCTCAACCCCTTCTTCAATGGAATGATTGTGGATGGACCAACCAGCTAAATATTGACAAGCCAAGGATTGTTCAGGAGTAATGTTCAAGGTGGTAACAGTATCGAATAAAGTATCATAAGTGTCAATAGAACCAGGAGATGGAGAAAACAAGGATTTAACCAGACGAGCAACATCCAACATGGAGATAGCACCATAATGGCCCTTCAAGTACTCAATACTAAAGTAACCAGACAAGTCTCTTGACTCCAAACGATCACAAATCTTCTGGGAGACACTTGAAAACAAAAACGAATCAATAAGGGAATCATATGCAGTCTTCAGCATGGTAACATGTGCTTCATCAGCACGGTCTTCGAACCCAGTAGTACCATGTTCATAGTAGTGAGGTAAGCCATATCCAATTCTTCTAATCTTTTGTAACATTTGACGGGACCATCTGATATAGTCAACAGTTGAGGACAGCTTAGTACCAGACCAGACCGCAGTCTGGTTAGGGCTCATAACCTGTTGTATATTGTCAGTGAGTTTATACACTTCCGTGTTATAATCACTTGACATTATTTGTATTACTTAGTTGCTTATATAAAGTATAAACTATCTTTAAACAAAACAAGAGATCATTGCTCCTTTTATACTTTTCTAAGGTGGCACTTTCAGATCATTCAATCAGCTAATTTGTTATTTTCTGTCAATGAGCTAATAGAGTTATTTTCTGTCAGTACAAAAAATAGCTCTACCAGGATTATTGGGGAAGTTCTCAAACATTCGGATTTAACATCTTAATTCCGACAACACCACAATCTTTCTAATACTCACTTTAATACAACAAAGATAACAGGAAATCTTCTATATCATTTCCACAACACACCGTAGTACAATATAGTTCTTGTTTAAAGGGGATACTGCTGTAGGTATGGCTACCAAATCAGTCATTGGTGTTAGAAGCCATGTGTCTTTGTTTGCCTTGAAGCTTGCCTCCCATGTATCTCCATTTGATACCTATGGTTTCCTTGCTGGTACTCCAAATGCTACTGTAGGTTTATGACACCAACGCCTCCATGCCATCCTGGCGTGTCTGCCCTTAACACTATGAAACATCAAGGATTTATCCACATGAAGTTTGAAACCAGTGTGAAAGATTGTGAAGGGTAAAGGCATTATCAAGAAGCCTAAACATCGAATTTTGCTGCTAAAATTCCTTTGGAACTCATTTATAGTGATGTCAGTGGTCTATCTAGGAGATAATGGTGAGAGATACTTCTTCAGAATTGCTGATTTCCTGTCAAATTACGTTCACGTGCAAGTCTTAAAATCGAAAGGTGATGCTGCGCGTGCTCAAATGAATTTAATTACCGAATAAGAATGATCCATTACTGTTCAAGGCTTGGACTATGTTGTTGGCGCTCTTAGAGCTAACCATGGGGTTGTATTCGTTAACCACACTTTCCATAACTGGTCATCAAAGCTTCGGTAATGGCAAGAATGCTGATCACCTCCCATAAGCCTAAATCATTGTGAACAAAAGCTGTGTCACAAACTGCTTATTTATTTGATCAAACTTACGCTTACTAGAATTCCTTTTAAGACTCTATTTAAGCGGATTTTTGATGTTCTAGCAGCCTTTGCGGTTTTTAGGTCTTTGGTTTGTTGGCTATGCTACTGTGTGATCTACTGTTAGATGTGGTAAGTTGACTGATCCGTCTAAAAGAGTTCCTGTGCTAGTTTATAATAGAGATCACTGTTGTAGATTATCAATCAATTTAGACGCTTCAGCGTCAATATCAGCAGACATAATTTATATTCTTAGTTGCTTATATAAAGTATAAACTATCTTAAACAAACCAAAGATCATTGCTACTTTTATACTTTTATACTTTTATAAGGTGGCAATGCCCTTTCAATATGTGTGACCAATGTACACTTTCAGGTCATTCAGTTGGTCATTCAATGAGCTATTTCATCTTTCAAGACAAGAATAGCTCTACCATGGTAATTGGGGAAGCTCTCAAACATTCGGATTCAACATCTTAATTCCGACAACAAAACAATATTTCTAATACTCACTTTAATACAACAATCACAAGGCCTATCAAGTTTATGAGGTTCATAATCGTTCCATTGTTGTCTCCTCAAATGACCAATTCGTTGAAAATAGTATTGTTTTGTTGCTGATACTTCCATTGCCGCTGAAAGTTTTGTCCCAATTTTTCTGGTGGCTTTTACTGGTGGTTTAGCGGCCCGTGGTATCTCTGGTCCCATCCCTACTAGAAATTATGATGACTCTGCTAATACTAACAATAAAAACTAACCCTCTGAGATCTCTAGTGGCTCTGGTGATGATTTTTGATGATTTTGTTCTTGATCAAGATAAAGATTTCGCTGGTACTGCAGTTATGGCTGCCCCTGATGTTGCTGTTCCGCAAGTGTTTGTGGAAAGACGTTGCTTACTACCCTAATGTTTGTTTGATTACAATTATAACAATTTTAACAATGAAGGATGACTTCTTGTACAAATAACAGATTTAGAGTTTCACGAGTGAGAGAATAAGTGCAAAAGCCATGGGAAATGACTTTCTTTAACTTTGGTTCTCACTTAACTTGAAATCATCACCACTGGAGGTGAATTTGGAACCCATGGTAACGGCTCATGACTTTTTGAAGATTTTCCATCACTTTTCAGTGTTACCAATATACATAGCATATCCCATTATCTTGTATCATTATATTTATCGTCCCAGACTTTGGTAGGAAAGCAGCTCAGTGGTTACTCCTACCAAATCAATTACTGAAACGTTCATATATCCTTTGTTTGAAAACATTCTGGAAAAACACCTTCCTCCCAAACAGCTCCTTAGTGTAATATAACTTCGCCTGATCTTGTCATATTGATGATACTGGCAAACTATCAGTATGTGGAACCCAACGAGCCAATAAAGAACGATATAGGTACCCATATACTTATCGGTTTAGGATTGGCTTTTGGGGAACTTTCTTGCAGAGATTGAGCTTGTGACTTGTTACTATTAGTTTGAAAGCCAGCGATATATAGAGTATTTTAATCTAAATGAAAAGTTTCCCAGTTTGTGTTTAGAAATGTCCTGAAAAGGAGTAAGAACACATTGATTGTCCGCTGATATGTCACACGTACATACACAGTAGCTACCAAAAAAGCAATCCAATCGATGCTATTCGTCCTTACGCGCGCATGAATGTTGCTAGATATGTTGACTTCCCAGTTCTTTAACCTTTAAATCTTTCAGTTTAGTAGAGTGATTTTACTGTCTTGATGAGGCTTCCTCAAAGTGAGCCCTTTCTGGCGATATCAAATTATACGGTGGAATCAAAGTTTATCTGAAAGTGTTATACATTTGAAGAGATCATATGTGTTGATAACCTGCAGTATATAGAAAATACGTATCTAACAAGAAGTTAATTGAAGTAGGGGATATTTAAACAGTATTACAAATCTCTGATCATATGATTATAAAACTTTCGTATCTCAGATCTTATATCAAACTGATATACACATTATCGATTTAAAAAAAGAATATTATCGACCACCCCAAATTGGTTTGGAGGCTTATATTCAAAATTCTTTATTGTTATAGTATAATATCATTGTTCATAGGATTACTGCTTTAATGTATCTTTACTACTATCTAGAAAGATCCATTCAACCCTCCTATGGAACTTTGCTAAGTATAAAAGGACCCAAAACTCCCTCTCAGCTCTTGCCGCTTAGATACTTAGAATGCAAAGTTTATTAAGCTACGTCATAGATCTTAATTCCTTGCCCTGCACATATTGGCGCTACCAACTAACCCACCGTTAATGTTACATATATTGATATTTCTGCAAAAACAGCCTACCGCACTTATGGGTGTGCATGTAGATGTTAAAGTCAGAAACTCGGTATGTTGGTGGATGCCAATATGAGGTTCTCAATATTATGAAAGCGAAGGATTTGTCAATGTATGTGATTTTAGGCACGTTTTATTACTGGATAGTAGTAAGAAAATTCGGTAAACTCTTCAAATTCCAATGATCAAATCACACAGCGAACCCTCCTGCATCCGTTGATATCAACTCGATATGATTCATGTTGTAAATTATCAGTCAGTTTATACGCTTCAGCGTTATAATCAGCAGACATAATTTATATTCTTAGTTAGTTCTATACAACTATAAACTTCTTAAACAAACAGGAGATCACTGCTCCTTTTATACTTTTCTACGGTGACAATGCCTTTTCAATATCTGTGACCAGATACACTTTCCAGAACATTCAATGAGCTAATTTTATCTTTCAGTGGCAAAAATAGCTCTACTAGAATATTCGGACAAGCTCTAGAATGTTCGGGCAATTTCTGGAAGATTCGGATTTAGCATCTTAACTCCGACAACAAACCAATCTTTCTAACAACCACTTTCATACAACAAAGCACGTTATCAATTGCTTGTTGATCCCTTCTCGATAACACGAGAGAGAGAGAGCACCTCCTGTGATCCATATATATATTAGAGTTCACGCTGGCTTCACAGATCTATTCGTAAGCACTCGAGGTCAGCTATCTACAAACATATCGTCTAGTTAATTGTCTATCAGTAGTCTTTTAGCTCAAATACACAAGAAGTAAGATGAATGCCTCCACAAGGCCGTTCATGAAAAAGTTCCAAACAAGGGTATATAAAACCTTGGGGCTGAACACAGTCCAAATAAATAAATGATATCTCTGGAGATAACAAGATGCTAAGATGGCAAAACTCGTGATTGAGTAGAATAACAAAGAAATGATCCATCTAAGCTTCAGCACTTCAAACTTAACCTTCTGTAATGAGTCTTTATTCTCGTAAGTAATAGGTAATGAAGCAAAACTCCAGTATACTGGGCCACTGAAATTACCTAAGAATGTTAAAAACCCGGTTGCAATTAGGTTGAAGCTTGAAATCCCATTGTAAGCATTGGACAAATCAATAGTTGCCAAAGAATTAGTTTGGCCAAAACTGAAAAATGTTAAATTTTGAAGAACAATGGTCAGGATTGTAATGTATGAGATCTTGACGGTTCTGTTGATATTATACTGACCAGCAATGTAACCAAACTGGTTCTTCATAACAAACAAAGCTGTATAGATACCAATGTTGTAAATCGATGTTTGCATAATCAAGCTGAAGGTGATGATATTGTGTATGTCGGTGTAAAACCAGTATTCAACTTTGAAAAATAGTCTTAGTCCAACTCTAACAAAAAATGCAGCAAGTAATATCACGAATATCAGATCTGCAACATCAACCAATGATTCCTGAGAGGTTTTCTTACCTAAGATATCTATGACAACAGCAGCATACTTTATTAGCCAAACAGGGATTCTATCACCGTTTGCAATACTGAAAAGCAACTTGTAGGTAAGTATTAGTGCACCAGTCATAAATGAGAACATGAATGATAACAGGTTACTGAACTGATTTATACCTCCAAGATTGAGATTGAAAGCATAGATTGACAGAGTAATGAAAACTAGACCCCAGGTATAGACAACATTATCTTTCAAATGAGCAACAATGGAATCCCCAACAAACTTTTGACCACTGTTATTCCAGCCTTTAACAATTCTTTCACAAGTTAACATTGTTAAGAAACTCCATTTGTATTTGTATGTCAAAAGTGAAGTGGATAAAGACCCAAACCACCACCATATTTGATGTTCTTCTTCAACAAGACTGCTGCCAAAAGAGCTGATACTAAATAAGACAATAAAGCCACCAATAATGAATGTATGATATCCTGCACTCTGCAAGGCTAAAAATGAAATTATAATGATGACAATGAAAATCAAGCCCAAACCAGTGTGGATTTTTTGAAGGTTATAATTAGTGGCCGATCTAGTCAAAGATGATTGAATATCTTTCAAAGTCTCAAACAGGGATTCTTCATTATCACTTATCTCAAAAGACTTGAAGTGTAATAAATGTTTAGCATTATCAAGTAGAACATTCTTTCTATCATGGGAGTTCCATAAAGATAAAAAATCACGAATAAACACGCCCAAACTGTTCTTAGGGATCGGAATTCTTAGTAAACCAGCTAAAGTTGGGACCAGATCAATTTGCTGGACCTCTTTGTAATACTTGAAGTCGTCTGATGATGGTAAGGGTGCCCTATCCTTCGATTTTATCGACTGAAATCTATCTGAGACGAAAAGCAGAGCGGCCGAAGTCTCACCAGAAGACGACCCACCATGATTACCAATATCATTCATACCATGGTCACCAAGAACAATGAACAATGTATCGTCATTGATCTTGTTATAGATTTTTTCAATAATGGCATCCATTTCTCTTTGTTTTGCAGGCATGAAAATTGAATCGGGCCCACCTTTATGACCAATGTGATCAAGTCCCAAGTAGTGCAAAATCAAACAGTCCCAAACTTGGTTATTCAATTCATGATCTAAATGTCTTGTGACATTGTTATCAACTTCAGTAAAGTCAGAAACAAAGAATGAGGAAGTACCATCGGTATCATTAAAAAAACCAGGAAAGAGTTTTAGCCATGTGTCATCTCCGTACATGTGAAGATTCTTTCCCCTGAGTCTCAACTGCTTCAACCAACTATCTTGTGAAGCCAATGAGGAAGATGAATCTTCCTCAACGACATTCAGCACGGCATCTAGGAAGTTAGGGGTGGAACCTGTTGTTATACCTTTCAACCTAGGCAAAGTGACAGTTGGTGGGTTTGAAAATGCTGTAAAGCCCTTTGCTGAACCTTTGTTGATGAGCGAATGAACAAAAGACATAGATGAGTGTTCACTGAACATAAAATCGCTTCGTAGAGCATCAATCACCATTATAACGACTTTATCGAACTGTGAAGGGAACAGACCATTGGCCTCAGTGGGAAGCTCAGAGAACTGGCCAAAGCCTGGTAGCACAGCCTTGGACGGGAAGAATCCCGCACAGAAGAACAGGAGTCCTGTGAATTGGGTAGCTAGAAGTACCAGCAGAACCGTCCAGCGCATTGAGTGGGTATTATGGTAAACCTTTTATCAAGTAAATGGTCTTTGGGTGCTTCTTAATTTTGAACCATTGTGTGGTTAAAGTATTTTGGTGAGGGCCACAACATTTCAATGACAACCTTCTTTAAGCTTAAATGGGAAGTTTTCAAAGAATCAGGGCAAAAATCAAAAGAAGGCAAAAAGAATAAAAAAAAGGTGTGCATCATCTACAGATCCTTCTCATCTACACAGTCTCTACCAGAATACTCTCCATAGCTTCCATAAAGATGTTAAGAAGGATTTTACCAGCCAGACACAAAGTGCGCTTCTATTCAAGTAAACCAGATTTTGCCTTCACACCAGGTCCTCCAAAACTGCCAAAGGAAGAACAGGAAGAATTTGAACAATTGCAAAAGATTGCCAACTCACAAGCTGCAATTGATGAATACAACCAATCTATCGCTGATGATAACTCAAAAGAGTCTATAAACTCCCCTCTATTGACTAAGAATGATATTGGTAATTTCTCACCAGAATTTTTCAAAACCATTCCAGAATTTGAAGGTGATGTTAATCCAAAGACTGGTGAAAGAGGAGGCCCAAAGCAAGATCCACTAAGACATGGTGACTACTCCTTCAATGGTCGTGTAACAGACTTCTAGGATGTGAGAACTAAATAGTTTTATAATGATTGTGATTCGATATCATGAAATAATGATAATAATGCCTATATATGAACTTGTCCTAATTGTTTATCAAGCTCTTGTACATTTTGATCCAAACCAGACGAAGCTCTAGCAATCAGTCTTTTGCCTTGTTCTAGCATTTGGTTCAATTCATCCCAATTATCAATGGTATTTGTTTGATTGTACGATGTTCTGGACTTTAACTCGTTCTTTATCGTTTTTATCTGATCATCAAGGACAAGATTTCTCTTTAATGAAGTGTTGAAGAATGCCGTTAATGTATGTATCTCTTTGAACCACTGTTTTTCTTTTGCACTCAATGGTAATTGTAAGTTAGGATGGTTGTTTTGTAAAAGATCTGATAACTTGGCGAATCTATCATTCAGTTGTGTTTGTTTTTCTTGGATTTTATCAATTGATGGAGTATCAACCTTCGTTATTCTTGTAAAGAGTTCATCAGTCTTCTCTATCTGTCTCTTGATCTCCTTTTCTCGATCAATTAAGCTGTAATTTAATAGCACGCCTAACTTGTGATGATTCACAAGTTGTTTCATGATATCTGAAGACACCGAGTTTAACGCCTTTAAGGAGTTTTCATCAGGTGTAGAAAGGTCAACAGACTGTGAAGGGAGGTTCAGCCTGAATTTTCTCAAGTTGCTTAACAAATTAGCTATTTCAGTAGAACTGGAAGACTTTAGCAATGTTTTATATCCCTTGTTTCCTTCAATAACTTCTTCAGCATTATCAGGATGTTCTGATGGTTCTTCAACGTCGATGGTGGTACCACTTAGTAAAATCTCATAACTAACACCTTTGGAATCTGTTAGGACACCACTACCTTCATAACCAGTCACATTAATTTTGGAGAACTGAGACTTTGTGGAAAGTGCACCAAGAGCATCATCAATGTTTCCATTCTTGATAGCTTCGCTTAGAGTTTCTCCTAGTTTATTCAAATCAACCTTGAAATAGTCCCCATTGTTTTCAAGTAGAAATTTTAATCCGTTTAAAGGAGTGATGTATGATGGTTTTAGATTTTTTGCAACTTTATGTTCTAGAAGAGATAATACAGGATAAAATTCCTCCTCCTCCTCCTCCTCCTCCTCTTCTTCACCGTTGTTAATGAGCAGGTAATCTTCCGCTTCTTCATCATGGTTCCATTTCATGAAGGGTGTGTCTTGAAACAATAGGATGACACCATTTTTCTTGAAACTCACCACCAGAAGGTCAGTAGTGTCATTTGATATAGTGATTAGGGATGTAGCTTCATCGTCATATAAAGCTTCAGGATATGGTTGGATAGATAATGGACCTTGAATGGTGAACTCTTTTCTTTGATTTTGTAGCACTTTTAATGATTTCGAACCTCGAACTTCACTCTGTGAAAGTGGAATTTGCTTCCATACAGAGTTTATAAATCTTAATTGGTCAATTGCCAATCTCTTTGAATAGTTGCTGAATGATTCATCATCAAATATAGAATTCGTGGAAAGAACGATTTCATTAAGAAAGTCTTCAACAGATGATTCTTCAACAGAGATTTCTTCTGGGATGAATGGGTAGATGCAGAAGATATCACCTTCTTGGTTCAAAATGTATAATGTAAGTAGACCCTTCAAATTGGACTGAGAACCAAAGCTTATTGAAATTGGATTCTCAACGACATTAGTTGCTAAACCGACTTGCTTTGAGCCATTACTTGATAAATTGTAAATTTGTTTAGGAGATGTGAAGGAATGATTCAATTCAAAAGTTCTGATAATGGAATCTTGTGATAAAATGACTAAAGTTGAGTCGTGTCTTGCAATTTTATTCCATAGAATTTCAGTGATCTTATTGGAAGCACCATAACTACTGGAACCAACTTTGAAAGTTTTCACAAATCTTGATGTGTTTGAGTTAGGTAAAGTTGTAACAACAATGTTGGTGTCGTTATAGATAGCCAAAAGCGTACCTGAGCTATTGATCTTGATACCCTTAATAGAAAAGTCGACATTGACATCCAGAAGCTCGTAAGATTTTGTTGATTGACTCAATTTACTGTATCTGATAGATGAATCAATGGCATAGATGATCTCATCATTGTTTCTGATGGCCAGTCTATTGTGATCCAGTGGAGTCTTTTCCTTTGATGCATTGAGTCTTTTGAAAATATCATGCTCTAATATGTCTTTGACGAAAGACATTGTGAGAGATTTGTCAGGATCTGCCTGCAAACAACTTACAACTTTGCACTGTTTCCTACTTTAAAACAAGTTTTGATCAATTGTTTACATTTTTGGAATTTTTTCCAATGGAAATATTTAATGCGGGTAACTTTTATCTTTTATAGTGGTGTATCAATGGGAATGAATATACAGGGAGGGAGAAGGAAAGGGGGCTATTGCAATCATTTAAGGGATCATTAAGGCATTCTATTAATTGGTTTATATACATTCTTGCACTTGTCTTTTTAGTGGTACCTAAAGGCCCTATAACACACTGAAAATAAAAGTACTTAAAACTCATTTCATTTGGGCAATGAAATTATTCATTTTGATCTTTTGTCTATTTCTATTTCTCATTTCTTTCTTTGCTAATTTGGCAGGGTCACTTTCCAAGTTCTCCTGCTGTTTCTTAGCATCTAAAACGTTCCATAACCATTCTGGATACTCTGAGTCCTCTAAAGCGACTGGTTCTGCGCCAGATTTCTTTATCTTTAAATTTAATGGTGTACCAGCTGCACAGGAAGATTTCACCTGATTCAAGTTGGTTGAAGTTGTGGAGAAGGATCTCTGTAGGGAAGGTCTGTTTATTAGTCTCGTGAGTCTCAGCATTTATTGTTCGAAAAAAGTTTCAAATCTTTCAAATCTTTCAAATCTTTCAAATTTCCTCTTTCATTATGAAGGTTTCTCTGATTTTTTGGTCAATTTTCATTTTTTGGAACTTTTCCAATTAACGGTCAGGGACACATCACAGTTTTTTTTTTTTTTTTTTGAAGTTAAAACTTTTTTTTTTGTTATAAGCGATGAGCTTTGTGTTTTTATTCCAATTATCAAAGCTTTCCAACTCAACAATGTCAAAAGAGCAGCAAGTTGAGGCTGTGTTTCCTAAACTGGCAGGTGCTATTAGATCAGCTTCTGGTCTTGCTTCCAATGATGTGAATTTTTACAAGAGTTTGGAAAGAGATGTCGCTATCGCTGCAAACGAGTCTTCTAACAATATCTTAAATTTGATAAATTCTTTGATTTCTTCATCATCCGACGCTCAAGAGGCTTCAGATTATACTTTAAAAGAATCTTGGTCTGAAATTGGTAACATTTTAGATATTTTCTTGGAAAGATCTGATATTGCCTTTGATAATTTAAGAAAACCTCAAAATTCAACCAATAATGATTCAATTACCTATCTAGATGATGGCAACAGTCTAAACAGCAACACCACACAAAAGAGACTAGAGAAACCTCAGCTACAGTTCCAGACACCAATTGATAACTCGGAATCACATCCGTTCAAACCATTGTTAAAAGCAAAACCTAATGCCATTACCCCATTTAAAGATGTCTTCACACTGATTAAAGATGAAGAAAACGTTCCTATACACTACAAACATCCTTATGAACGAGAAATACTCGAGCAAGAATATAATGAAAACATCCTTGAAGTTACTGAACCTATTCCTTCACAAGATTGGGAATCAACTGATTTCATTTGGGTTGATGATATCAAAAAATTACAAGAACTATTGCAAAGTTTGAAGCAAGCAACTGAAATTGCCGTTGACTTGGAACATCACGATTATAGATCATACTATGGTATCGTGTGTCTGATGCAAATAAGTACCAGAGACCAAGACTGGTTGATTGACACTTTAAAACTTCGTGAGGAGTTACATATCTTAAACGAAGTCTTCACGGATCCAAAAGTTACCAAAGTTTTCCATGGTGCTTTCATGGATATTATTTGGCTTCAGCGTGATTTAGGTCTATACGTGGTTAGTCTATTTGATACTTATCATGCCTCTAGACAGCTTGGTTTCCCAAAACATAGTTTAGCATACCTATTAGAAAGATTCGCAAACTTCAAGACATCTAAGAAATATCAATTGGCTGACTGGAGAATTCGTCCTTTATCCAAACCTATGAAACTTTATGCTAGATCAGATACTCATTTCTTGTTGAATATCTTTGATCAATTAAGAAATCAATTAATTGAGTCCAACAAATTAGAAAAAGTGCTCTATGAATCAAGAAATGTTGCTATAAGAAGATTTGAGTATTCAAGTTTCAGACCTGAAGTTATTTCAAATTCAGTTGTAACTCCAATCGAAAAAGAAGATGCTTGGAAGAAAATCCTTTACCAATACAATATTTCGTACTCGAAAGCCCCAATTGTGGAAGCATTGTACAACTGGAGAGATGAGACAGCTAGAAGAGAAGATGAATCTCCTAGATATATCATGCCTAATCAATTACTTGCATCACTGACATCATTGTCCCCAACAGATCCCGCTGGTGTGATATCCGTTAGTAATGCTATCACTGAACATGTTAGAAAAAACTCTAAAACTATTGCTGAGTTGATTGCCAATGTGCTTAAGAATATTGAAGTTGAAGACTTCAAATTACTAAATGATGCCATCGATGAAACACCTTCTAATGAGGAAGATACTGTCACTTTTGAAAAAGCTCAACAGAGTGAAGTGTTTTTCCAAAATAGAATCAAGCAGTCTTTGGACTTTAAGGGCCCTACATTTAACGATTCCCAATCTCAACTATTCAAAAGTTCTTCTAAAGGTGATGAGAACACTGAATTCTGGAATGTATCAAAGAAAAGTAATTTACCAAGAGAACTATCAGAGCGTCAAAGCCTAATCCAAGATTCATTGAACGTCATCTCTGGTGCTGGTATTTTAGCTCAAGAAGAAGACGTAAATGAAACCCCTGTTCAAGAAGTTGAGGTGAAGGAGGATGAACCAGAACATTCTAAAGATGAAAGACCAAACATGTTTGATGCTTCTAATGATATCATTGTTCTAAAACAAAAGAGAAAGCAACAGCAAAAGCAAAAGAAAGATAGTATCAAGAAAGAACAGAAAGAAGAGATCGACTACACTAAAGCCGAGAAAGTTATCAAAGAGCCATCATATAAAGACAGGAAGAATGACAAGAAACGCTCTTCAAGCTCATTTGACCCTTACTCAAAAGAATCAGAAGGTCCAAAGCCTGCTAAAAAGCAAGCTAAGCTGCAGCAAGGTAAGACCACTTCATTCGTGGAGAAGAGAAGAAAGAGATGATTACGATAAATTAGCATATTATTATAGGCACTTTTATGTCCTTTTAATTATTGTATTATGACCTGTAAAACTATGAATAAATCTCAAGGGTTTTCTATTCTCTAAATGTAATTTTTCAATAGTCTTAGTCTTTCAACTGCCTTCTCAATGACTTCATCGTCTTTACAAAGAGCAAAACGTAGTAGGTTTTCAGCAGTATGCTCATGCTCCTTGATATAAAACTCAGTTGGGGGGATGGAAACAACACCAAGCTCTCTAATTAACCAATACGCAGTTTTAAAATCTTTGGCACGAGCTTTGAAGTCTTCTGGATATTCATAATCCTCTGGGATCTTCACCTTGGAGAAATCAACTAACAAGAAGTAAGCACCTTCAGCAATTGTGTAAGGCAGACCTAATTCCTCCCAGACTTTGGTAAAAATTTGGTATTTCTTGATGTATTGTTGGCGAGTAATTTCAAAGTAGTCGTTTTCTTCAGCCCTCTCAAAAGCAATAGCAGTGGCCTCTTGCAATGGAGCAGGGGTGGAGAAGCAAATTCTAGTATGGGCTAACGAGGCATATTTCAACAATTCTGGGTGACCAATGATCCAACCAATTCTCCAACCAGTAGCAGCAAAGGATTTACCTGCTGAACCAATTGTCAAGGTCAGTCTACCAATTTCTGGGGAAATGGTAGCGATTCTAGTGAATTCTTTAGTGAAGTATAAATTTTCATAAACTTCATCAGAAATGATTAAAAAGTTATTCTTGACGGCTAAGTTACCAATCTTGGTCAATTCTTCCTTGGTGAACACCTTTCCGACAGGGTTATGTGGGCTGTTGATGATGATCGCTTTAGTCTTATCGGTAATGGCAGCTTCCAATTCGTTGAAGTCAATTGTCCATTCTTCACCTGTGACGTTTCTTTGACTGATCTCTTTTGGTGGGTGCAATTGGACATAAACGACTTTACCACCTGGTATCTCAATGTTGGAGATGTATTGATCAAAGAAGGGTTCGAAAACAATAACTTCATCTCCTTGAGTTAAAAACCCAGTTAAGATAGCCAATAAGGCTTCATTGGCACCGGTTGTGACTAATATCTCATCAGTGGTGATCTTTCTACCATGATGCTTGCTGTATGTTTTTGCTAGAGCATTCAATAAACTTGGTTTACCTTTGGTATGGGCATACTGATTGTTAGCAGCAACATCTAATGATGACTTAGCAGCACTAATTGCAAAGTCTGGAGGAGAATATGAGAAAAAACCTTGACCTAGGTTGATGATTTCTCTGTCAGGTCTATCTTTAGCAGCGGTAGCAGCAGACTCGTTGATAAGGGACCAAATGTCTTTACCTGTGGCCTTGAAATAAGGATTGTGACTTGGAAATGAACTCATATTTGCTCTTAAAACGGTTTTTGCAAAACTGTTTAATCCAATTGGTTTATAAAGTCTCTGTAATTGCAGGAAACTCATAAAAAGTCAGGGAACAAGTGAATTTATAAGGCAAATTGTGGGATTTGATTTGTATCTTTTGATTGAAGATGGGAAAGTGTGGCTTTTTAGTATAGTCACGTGCAATTCATATCAAATGCGCTTCTTCTTCAGTTTTCGGCATCTTATCTCTGGGGCAACAGTAACTTACATCGGGGTTTGTTAAACAAGACTACAGATGTGGTTAAGGAATTATGCAAAAGAAAAGATGATTCATTATTGTAGTAATTGATCTCTGTAGTGAGGTTGGTTGTTAACAAATTTGGCTGCTCTTCTATCATCTCTGTCTTGGTGATGTTTCTCGTTCTTCCAAACTCTCTTCTTTTCCATCAATTGTTGTCTATCTTGGACAGTGACCAGATGTCTTGATTCGGCAGCGATCACAGTACCTTGACCTTCACTTAGGACGGCTTCTGGTCTCAAGTTTTGCTTGTAGTATCTGGATAGGGCACGGTTACCAATCTTGATACCAGAAGGTAGATGTAGTTCAACACCATCGTTATATAGCACTTGTTGAGGTAGGTCTTCATCAGCACTTTCAGCATCAGAACCTTCAGCTTCTTCCTCTTCAACATCTTCCCATTCCTGGTCATCACCATCGACTTCTTGGTAAGTTGAACTGAAATCATAGAACTCTGAGATTTCTAGTTTGTCGTTTTCTGAATCGTAAGGGATTTGACAATGTTTCTTAGCTAGCATATGCGCTCTAACAGCTTCTAATGTTCTACCTTGAAAGTCACAGACAATACAAAGGTTTCCAACGCCGATCTTCTCAGACATGTACTTCACCAAACCTTCTTTGTCGGTCAGGTATTTTTGCTCAGGAATATAGAAACCGTGCTTCTTATGCATATGCGTCACATTAACCTCCAAATTTGGGAACTTCTTGTTACAGAACAGACAATTCTCTAAAGGAATTTCAACTTTGTTCTTAAGCTTCTCTTTCATTATCTTCTCCATCATTTGTTCTTCTGTTAATTCCTCTGTTGCTTGTTCTTTCGTTTCCTCTGTAAGCTCTTTGTTCTCTTCGGTCATTGATTTTTCTTCTTGAGAGTCTATTTGATCTTCTGAAACTTCTGGAGAGGCAGCTTCTTCCTCAACTTTAGTAGCAGCTTCACTTTTGCTCTTAAGAATGTTTTGTCTAGCAATCTCCAGTAATTCTCTCTTCTTCTCCAGGAGAGCTTCTTTGTCCTTTCTTCTCTGTTCCTTCTTTGTAAGTGGCTTAGCATCACTTGGCTCTTCAATACTCAGTTTGGAAACTTTCTCATTGAATAAAGCTTCATCGATGGCAGGTAAGCTTGCAACTCTTCTCTTTAAGTTATAACGATGCCAGTCAGTCTTCATGTGTGATCTTTGGTCTTCAGCAGTTGGAAACTGCAGGGAACAGGTGTTACAAGTGTACATCTTGCAGTGATCTCGGTGATATCTGTTGTGATCTGGTGTGATTTGGTGTGATCTGTTTATCAGTTTCAGTACTTTCCTTAATTAATAAACTTTTTAAAGAGACTACAAGAAGAAAAAAATTTTAAAGCTCATCACATCCGAACACCACTAAATTCGGTTGTTCTTGAAAACTGAAATGTGTTACGTGTAAAAGAGTAAATACAACATTAAAGAGACTTGAAGAAAGCCCATTTGACCTTTTAGACGCAATGCAATTGAGTTTTGTCGTGCTTGTATTTGCCTTCTGTCTGGCGAGAGTCCTTGCAGGAGCCGATTACTACAAAATTTTGGGCCTTTCCAAAGGTGCATCCGAGAAAGATATCAAATCAGCATACAGAGCATTAAGTAAGAAATACCATCCAGACAAAAATCCAGGTGATGACAACGCACACAACGAGTTCATCAAGGTTGGTGAAGCTTATGAAGTCCTAAGTGATCCGGAAAAAAAGCAGATATACGACCAGTATGGTGAAGAAGGGCTGAAAAACAATGGCCAAGGTGGCCATGGTGGCCATGGTGGTGGTGGTTTTGATCCATTTGCTGACTTCTTCGGCTTTGGTGGCGGCCAACGTCAACAACAGGGAAAGTTTCGTGGCCGTGATACCGAAGTTGTCATTGATATTTCCTTGAGAGATGCTTACAGAGGTACCTCTTTCTCATTTGAAGTTGAGATGCAAAACGTTTGTGACAAATGTTCTGGAACGGGTTCTGCAGATGGTAAAACTCACACATGTCAAGAATGTCAGGGTCATGGTATCAAGATTGTGAAAAGACAATTGGCTCCTGGTATGTTCCAACAGTTCCAAACCACATGTGATAAGTGTAATGGTAAGGGTAAGACTTTCAAAAACAAATGTAACAAATGTGCTGGTCACCGTGTTGTAAGGGAAGCTAGAAAGTTCGACTTCTACATTGAGCCAGGTACTCCTAGAGGTCATATTCATAAATTTGCTCAAGAAGGTGATCATAGTCCAGATTGGGTCTCTGGCGACTTATTGGTTAACATTGGCGAAAGAAGCGATAACAATTTGGGTTATCGTAGAAGATTTGACAACTTATACAGAACAGAAGCTATCAGTTTCCAAGAGGCTATGAAGGGTAATTGGACTCGTGAAATTAAAACGCTAGGAAGAGATGAAACCATAACCCTAGAAAGAAAGAAGGGCCAGAGTATTACAAATGGTGAAGTTGAAGTGTTGAAGGGCAAAGGGATGCCAAAATTTGAAGACTCCGAAGACTTTGGTGATTTAATAATAGAGTACGTTGTAATTCTTCCATCGGGAGTCAAAGATAAAGAG
This sequence comes from Taiozyma dajiaensis, assembly GCA_030579075.1. Lineage (NCBI taxonomy): Eukaryota > Fungi > Ascomycota > Saccharomycetes > Phaffomycetales > Wickerhamomycetaceae > Taiozyma > Taiozyma dajiaensis. The sequence goes on along the minus strand of JAKUAB010000064.1, from coordinate 19,868 downwards.
AAATACCTGAGGGATGAGCTATAGAAAACCCAGTTGATAATACATGTTTGCATTGATTTGAAATTTTACAAGTTCGTAAATCGTTTCAGCTTTATATTATCAGAGATTTTTGATAATTCCAATAGTTTGATCTCATTGTGTCGTATTTAGTGGCTAGAAGATCTAAACCCTTCAAGGCCAGCTCTCTATTATGCTTTTCGTTGATCTTAATGAAGATTTCCAAAGCTGGAACACTCTTGACATCTTCGAGGTCAGCATAGCTCTCAACGAGTTCTTTGATTTTCTCAAGATCAGCACCTTTCAGTTCAAGGATACCTTTCAGGTAATTCCAAGGACTCACATTTTGTGGAGCTAATTGGATTTTATCAATGACAAACTGAACTTCATTATCAAGGTCAAACTCCTGATGGGAGAGCACAAAGAATCTATGACTCCATGCTGAATTGTTGTAGACATCCTTATGAATAAACCTTTCACTGGCTTCTAGCTCATAATTCCAAACATTTGTAAATTGTACCAACCACTTTCTGTAAGACCAAACGTGGTAGTTCTTAGAGTCATCTTCAAGCATCGTTTCCATCAATGGAAACTCTCTCTTGATATCCTTGATATTTGCAAATGTTAATAATAGTTGTCTGTAGTGCCAGATTTGGTAGTTTTTGAAGTTATCGAGAGCAATTTCCTCAACCCAATCTAGCTCCTCATTGATGTCCTTCTTCAAGTTGACAATGTTGTGATATCTGTATTGCCACACAGTGTAGTGTGCTGCATTCAGCTTAATAACTTCCTGAGTCAGCCAAATAGCCCTCTCACTGTATTCCTTCTTAGCTTGTAGAGCTTTGAGCAGACCTAGTGCGGTCTTGTATTCATCTGAATATAAAATAGTAGCAACAGTGGATCCTTCAGGAACCAGGGGTAGTGGCTCAACATCGTCAAAATTATAAGGAAGATCTTCTGTCATTGTGTTCAATCGATGACTTGAAATCGAGTTTTTTTTGTGGATGTGGCAGTCTCTTCAGTTTAAATAGGCTTGGTGATGTGATGTTTCAAGGTTATTTCCTTTTCGAGATGGAACAATATGTTTGTTTTTTCCAATATTAAGAAAATGTATTATGTAATGTTTCAAGTATGAACTATAAATGCCAGACTATTAGTGGTGCTAACTTCTAAGCAACTGTATTGTGATCATATAATCTAATGAAGTATGGCAACTGGCTTCAAGTGAATCAGAAGCTCGGGTAAGATCTTCTTAAGAGATCCCTCAAGGGTGCATTACCAACACCTCACTAAGAAGAAATTTCTACACTTCCAATGTATTCTGTATGAAGAAGGAAAGTTGTCTATTAACCAAACATGTCACAATGAATTTTCATCTTAAATAAGCGAAAATCTTACCCAAGGGTTCCATACAGTTGGCTATGAGATTTCAGTTTGTAGCCTCAATCAATAGCATCCTCTCTGAAACTAGACTGGCTGAGAACAGAAACATGAGAGCAGAAGCAGAAAAATTCATTTGGAATAAATGTTTGACCTTATAGATCGGATATAATGTTTTCCACCTTCTTGAGTGATGACAATGACACCCAACTATGAAACATTGACTCATCGTCCAATAGCACAACTTAATCAAATGCAAAGACAACTAACTCCTTAAATGATCTAACTGTACAACTTCAGCAGTCTTTCCTCAACACCAGTGGTGACACCCTGCCATTCAATGATCTTCAAATCATTGGCTTCAGCTTGTAGAATTGCCTCCATCTGTTCTCTACGTTTAGCACCACCAGCGTTGAAACTAGGAGGTTGCATCCCTTGTTGCATCATCCCACTAGCTGCCGAAGAATCACCAAGAAGAACGTTGTACACAGATTCTAAACCCAATGTGGCAATAAGATACCAAGAAATGGAGCTGACCCAGCGAACATTTAGTTCATCGGTCATGACACCATTTTGTAGCATTTGTTTGAATTTGGCTGTTAAAGGGAAAGGCAGCTTCATTAAAATGAACCCAGAAAAGAAGAAGTTCACCCAACCCATCATGAGATACTGCGATGCCATTTGTCCCATTGAATTTTTAGCCATATTCAACATCATATCAGAATTTGCAGGATCCGAAAGAGGATTTGTTTGTTCTTCTTGTTGAGGCTTCTCGACAGGCAATAAGGACCCATTGGTTAAAATAACAGAGTAATGCTCTTGGCGGGATGAAAAAGATTCTTCAGTCAAGTTCCAATAATTCTGTTTGAATAGCTGTAAGTGTTTTAGCGTCTCGGCTTCCTTGAATTTATTTAACGGTTGTAACTTTGGTGTTGGTGTTAACAAGGCGTTCAATTGAGATTTTAGCAGCCCAAAAATCAACAGAGTCAATGAGATTGGGAGAAGAACCCAATATTTAAGCAATGGATCAAGGATCAGGTTTGGAATTTCCATCTTTGAAGCGTAATTGGGAACAAGAGATAATCCTTTATGAAAGTGTCATTACTTTGTTTTCTTTATTTTTGGAACCTTCTGATTTGACTACTGTATAAAACGACTTCGCGGAAAGCCTGGTGGGCGCTTAGAACCTCCGACCTATAAAGATTTGAAGAGGTTTAATTTGACTAATTACTGTGCCTTTTTTCAAATCAGTCAGAGATTTCGAGAGAGATAAGATTGACGCTTACAGGATACTGTCTACAAGTTAAAATAAGAATCGTTTCCTGGTATGCTGTAGATGTGAAGTGAAACCTGGTCAACCTTCCAATCATCATACCAAATCAACCAACTAGAACTATAAAAAGTAGCCACCAACTTGAATTGAAATCCATAAGCACTTCTTCACAATTTCATTAATTATAATATCATCCATAACAATCGGCAACGATTTGTGATAAAGCACCAGCAATGAAACAAAGTTTTGAAAAAGGACTCTCTGGGTGGGAGCTAAGGGGGAACACTAGGGAAATAGCTAAAGACCTGGGATATAGAAAACAACATACAAAAGAGTTACCTTGAGGAGCGGCTGATAAAACATATGGGAAAAGTTAAGCATAGAGCCATTAGAGTTGAGCTAACCAAATACACAACGAAAGATAATATGACCAACGTCCCCAACCGACGGCATGTCACCAGCAATATTAGAAGCAAACCATTGAATTTTGGTGCGTGAAAGCTCTTAGAGAGAAAGAAAGGATTGGAAATATGATTTTTTTTATTACCAGAGCGTTGGACTTGGCTTTTGTGCAACTGCGTTTTTGTGTCAGCTGCGTTTTTTGTGTCAATTGTGATAACCACCTTGAAAATGATAAAAACAACTTTGTGGTTGGAATGGGGGTTCAAAAGCCAATTTCAGACATCCTTCCATGTATGATACCTAAGACAACCAGGTACAAAATGCGGCCTGTTACTATAAGAATCCTCGAATTAAGCTCTATGTGATCAAAGACTCCAAATAATTATGGCACTTTAATTTTGTGTCACTTGAAAGTCATTTCAATTTTATGTTTCGGTAATTAACAAATTATATTAATTAATTATTTTATTAGAGAGCTGCGTGAGTGGAATATCTTATATTTACTGAGGTCCATGGTCAGTAATGATCTGTAGAATTTTTAGGAATACACACTGAGCTAGGAGCAACTTCAAGTTTATAGTAAAGTTACAGCGATTCATCAATGGGCACATATTAGCAAAGTGGGGACCTATTTGGACCTATTATATAAATGTACGATTTGAAAAGAATACCCAACACGAAAATCGACCCAACACATAGTGGATACGTCTGGCCGAAATATAAAGGGAGATTAAAGACACCGCCATGCTTGATCAGAGAGACTATCCCCAGGCACCAGCTAACGGCTTCGGCTGAAACTTGGCCAGGATGGGAAGGGAAACTAAATCACAATATATTATATTAAAGACCAGCCAGTACTCAGAGACTAGAAAGTCGAGTCAAGTGAAGATAAGATTTGGAGATGCATGAGATGGCCGATAGGTTTCCTTTTTTGTCAGTGCCCGAATAAAGCTAAAGTTTAAGTTTTATGATTTTGCATTGAGGGACTTGGGACTTGGGACCTGGGGCTAGAGAGCTCCAATGCTGGTCCTCAAGTGCCTTAGACTTTGAAGGAAAACATTAAAAGCCCGAAACCAATTGCCGAGAGTAATCAGCTTTAAAACATTAAAACAAACTAAAAGAACAATCAAACTATGAAGTATCATTTCAGAAGTACTTGGTTCCAGATTCATTTAGAGCAAAATAATTACATCATGGCTTCGAGAATTCTCACCTATATTTTCATAGTAGACACATCCTAACATTCAACGAATCCAAGCCCTTCCTCATCTACTAGCTACACACAATTTTGTAGATACCACTCCCATAAAAGCTGTTCTATTAGCATTTCTCATTCTTGTTCTTCACCTCAGTTGTCGGTATTTGAGTTGAGAAGGGGGAAAGTGGAACTTTTTTGAAATAAAAGTATATATTATGATATTTAGAAGTTATAAAATGTAATCAGCCTAAGGAGTGACATCGTTATATCGATTAGGTAATTTAATGATAGATGGAATATGTTCCTTTCAGTGTTTAAGTCAGTCAAATTATGCGTATGCTGCCCAAACCAGAACAGAAAAAACTGATACTTTTAGAAGCCTATTCGCGCAGTGTCTGTGCCCCCTTGGCCAAGTGGTAAGGCATCGCACTCGTAATGCGGGGATCATGGGTTCAATTCCCATAGTGGGCAAATTTTGGACCTTTTTTTTCTTCTAAATATTGCTTAAATGGTAAGCTTATAGTGAACAAGAAACCCACTACATGATTGTCAAATTGGAAGTTTATTTTTATTTTAACTATAACTTCTTTGATTCAAGTTTGGACTTTTCGGCATAAATTTTTGCTGTGAATGGTTCTTCAAATTTAAGTGCGATGGAGTATAATAAATGAACCACTAAAGTTGCAAACAGACCAGCTGGTTTGGCAAAGAACAAAGAAGTACCCAAGAAGGACAATGTAGATCCAACATACATAGGGTTGTCTAAGACGTTGAATGGGAAGCCAGTGACTCTTTCCTTCATCAAAATGCCAAAATAATCACCCAAATAGGTACCAGTGACACCAAGTGCCCACATGGAGGTCAAGACGAACAAGTTACCAAGCCCAAAAGAGATAACTCCTATGGCCTTGAAGGTTGCAGTGTCTAATATTTTGGAAGTGACTTGTTCTCTCAATGCTCTTTCGAACAGCCAATCTCTGAACAAACCTAAAGAAAAGATTGTCAATGCCAACAAGTAGCAACCACGTCTAGCACCACCAGTAAGCTTGGTTAGGAAGTGAGTGTTGTACTCAGCTCTAGCAACAACATTCCAGAATGTTGGATTGAAGGCAATTGAAGCCAAGGCAACTGTGTGGATAAGTTAGTACCCTTAAAAGAAGTCCATTTCTCAAGGAGGCATCTAAGTGATACATACTTTGGTAAGACTGTTTAGTAATGTCAACCTCAGAACAAAGCTGATTAAACACGTCAGAGACTTGTTGTAAGGACATGATACCGGTTTTATATGATCGTGTGATGGTGGAAAATGAAGAGATTGGAGATCAGCGTTCTTTCCAGTGAATTTTATAGCTTTTTCGTAGAGAGTCGTTTGCCGCATGTGATAATTGTTTGGAGGTGGCGGATTTAAAAGACGGGTTTCTGTTAAATCCGAAAACGAACAAGTTCGCGAAATATTTCGCAGGGGGACTCAGAAAACTGATTTTTCAACTTTTGGTGATGTTTTACTGTTTAAACATAAACAATAGGAATATACAATGTCAAAATAATTTCCCAAGTACGAAGTCATAAATTGCAAGATCGCAAACAAATGCACTTATGACAATCTGGCATATGTAACAGATACGCATTGGTAGCATTTTCGAGCTTTTACAGCTTTTAAGTGTCAACACCTATTGTCTTTGCCCAATCGGGAAATTCAAGTTGACACAGTCCCCAGCTACATAATCAGGTTTTGAGGTTTGGTTTCAGATCTAACATCGAGAAATGTGACAGTCATTGAAAGAATAAAAAAGGAAAGAGCCTCACCCTTATGTGTATTCTCAGTAATGGCTCCATAAGAGACTCTCCATCTTTACAATGGCCACTAGTTCTTCCCCCACTACCATCGACTCAAACTCGACATTTGGTAAACTATACGACCTAGATATCAAATACGATGAGACTCTTGATTCGACAATTAAAAATGAAACTGATATAAAGAAAGCAAAAATCTACATGTTATATCGAAAAGAAGATATCCTTCTTGTCTTGGTGGCTGTCTTAACCACTACCCTAGGTGCTTTGTCTCCAGCTATCTCCGCTATTCTAATGGGAAGAGTATTTGGTGTACTTTCAAACTTTGCCCGAGGTGACTATAAGAATTATGGGGATTATATGCCCAATATTACGCTCTCTACAATGTCCTTGATTGCTCTCGGTGGTGGGTGTGTTGCTCTTATTTGGACTATGATTTCTTGTTGGATGCTGATTGGTGAAAGACATGGTGCTAGAGCTAGGAAGCTTATGTTGAAAACTTTCTTAAAGAAAGAAGTTACTTGGTACGACTCTAACGAGCAAATTATGGGCGATCTAACACAGTGGAATAGATGTGTCGAGGAATTAAGAGCTGGTAATTCTGAGTCAGCTGCTTTGGTTATGCAAGATTTTGTCTCCATTCTGGCCCTACTTGGTACATCATTCTACTACTCTTGGTCTGTTACTCTAGTCATGCTTGCAACAACTCCACTGATTGCTTTATTATCTTTTGTATTTGCCAGATTGATCGAGAAATATGCTCAGCTAGAGAATACAGAGACAGCCAAGGCTGCTAAGGTTCTTGATTGGTCTTTAACATCTGCGAAATTGGTTCGTTTATTCAGAACTCAAGAGAAAGAGTTGTTGAGATTCATAACGTCTATTGACCTCTGTAAGAAAGCGTTTGTTAAATTAGAGCTTGCTACTGGCTTAAATCTTGGGACTCTAAGAGCTATGATGCTTTTTATGTTCGTTCAAGGGTTCTGGTTTGGATCTTCACAAGCCCGTAAAGGGAAACTTTCAGTTGCTCATGTCCTAACCTGTTTTAGTTCATGTTTGATGGTTGGTGAAAAGTTCAGAGGTATGTTACCTCAAATTGTCACAATCCAAAAAGCCAAGGTTTCTATAGAGAAGCTACAAGGTTTCCTTCAATTGCAAACCAATGTCACAAAGAATACTAAATTCAATAAGAAAATCAACATTGGCGATGTGAAAAACATTCTTCTATACCCAGAGCAATGTCAAGGTGATATCAAGTTTAAGAATGTTGATTTTGCATACCCAACCAGAAAGGATACTAAAGTCTTGAAAGACATCTCCTTGCATTTTCCAAAAGGTGAATTGACGTTCTTGGTTGGGCGCTCAGGTTCAGGTAAATCAAGTCTTTCGAACCTATTGTTGGACTTCTACAGACCTTCAAAAGGGCGCATTGAAATTGATGGGTTCAATGTTCATGACGTTAGTAATGATTGGTTAACTGATAATATCACTTTGGTCGAACAGAATTGCACTTTATTCAATGACACAATCAAGAACAATATTTTGATGGGGAGAAGAAATCATTTTGACAATGAAGAGGACAATATTGAAGAAGCTTTACAAATGTCCTTGTTGAAGGAAGTTGTCCGTGATCTACCCGATGGATTAGACACTGTTGTTGGTAATAACGGTATTCAACTATCAGGTGGTCAACAACAAAGGGTTGCATTGGCTAGAGCTAGAATTAGGGATACTCCGATCTTGATTCTTGATGAATCTGTGTCAGCTTTAGATATTGTCTTGAGAGAACTGGTTATAGAAGCCGTTAAGACATGGAGAAAAGGTAAGACCACTATAATTCTCACACATGAACTGAGCCAAATAGGCCAAGATGATTACGTTTATCTAATGGAAAATGGTCAAGTTGAAGAAAGTGGTTTCAGACATGAATTGGAAGCTCAGAATGGCAGATTTAAGAAGATGATTTCGCTTCAAGATACAACCGTTAAGAAGATCAATTTAGGTAGAAAACCTCAGAATATGGAGCACACTGAAAACTTCAATAACCTTAATAGACTTTCAATGAGTTTAGGTTCAGCCTTTAATGCACTATCACGTTTTGATTTTGAAGACTTGTCAATGGCCAGAGTGCCTAAAAGAAGGAACAGGAGGGCTCAACCAGACGTTGAGAAGCTGGAGGAAGTTCAAAAGGAGTCTGATGTTAAAAACAATGAGCGCCCTGATCTTACTCCGATCAACAAAATTATGAGAAAGATGTTTCCTACAGTTCAAAAGAAGCATATCCTATTCCTTGGTATCTTTTTCTCAATCATATCTGGTGCTGTCAATCCCGTTTTTTCATTCTGTTTCTCCAAATTAATATCAGGTATCATTCCACAGAAGGACTCTGATGTCGGTTCATCCTCCTACAACTTGAAATGGTCACTAAGTGTTATCGGCCTAGCTATTGCTGATGGTGTCACCACCTTTTTGAAGAATTTCTTGTTGGATTACTCTAGTGAACTTTGGATCTTTAGATTAAGAAGAAAAGTTTTCGAGTCCATCTCAAAGCAATCCATCTCATGGTTTGGTTCAAACAACAACACATCATCTGAAGTTAACACGCTGATCATGAACGATGCCAGAGATTTAAGAAGTCTTGTTTCCCATTTCCTGAGTATCTTATCTACTGTTATTGTTTTAGCTAGTGTGGGTCTAATATGGGCTTTTGTAAAAGGTTGGAAATTGTCTTTAGTCTGCATTTCCTTGGTTCCATTGTTTATGATTACCACTATGCTATATGCCGGTTTGTTACAGGTCTCAGAGAATGAGTACAAGAATGCTGTTGCTGATCTAGAAACTCAACTTTATGAAATTGTTCAAGGAATCAAGACCATCAAGACCTTGAAATTAGATGAGTATTTCCATGAGAAATTTGAAGAGAAGATGGCTGTTTTAAAGAGAATTTCATTCAAGAGAGCTATCATTACCGGTATGGGTGTATCTATTGTCAGTTTGTTGACATATACCATTCAGGGTATCTTGTTATACTATGGTATGAAATTAGTTGGTAAAGATGAATACTCTGTACCACAGCTGATGGAGACTTTTGTTTTGCTGATATTTTCTATCATGAGTTGTGCAGAGCTAATGTCTCAGATTCCAGACATCTCCAGGGGTCAGAGAGCAGGGTCTTACATTTTCAAGATTTTAGAATTAGGAGAGGCCAAATGTGAAAACTCTGGTGATATCTATCTATCAAATTCCAGTCAGGATGAAGTCTTGAGATTTCATAAGGTAAAGTTTTCCTATACTCCAGGTCAAACGGTGTTGAAGAACATTTCTTTCAGAGTTCAAAGGAATGAACATATTGCAGTTATTGGTGAATCAGGCTCCGGTAAATCAACTTTGACTTTGTTGATGACGCGACTTTTTGCTGTTTCTCCAGAATCAGTTTTCTTCCAGGGTGTCGATATAAACGACATAGAGACTGGTTCTCTGAGATCCCACATTTCGTTGGTTGATCAAAAGGCCGTATTCTTTGATGGTACTATCTTTGAGAATTTGACCTATGGTTTGGAAAATATTTCAGAGTTTGAAGTGCTGGAAGTTATTAGAATGGTTTCTCTAGATGATTTCTTGGAATCACTTCCAGATGGTCTACAGTCAAGAACTGATACATCTTTGATTTCTGGAGGTCAAGCTCAAAGATTATCAATTGCAAGAGCTTTATTGAAGAAACCTAAACTGTTGATATTGGATGAATGTACCTCAGCACTGGACTCTGAAAACTCACACAAGATTGCAGAGTTGGTTAAACAAAGATTTCAACACTTGACAATCATAATGATTACCCATTCTGAAAATATGATGAAAGTTGCTGATAGAATCATTACAATGAAGAATGGTGAAATTGTTGAGCAAGGTACTTATGATGACCTTTTCCAACGCAGAGGTGAATTATATAGGATTGTCACCGCTGGTATGTGATCTAATATAATTATTTGATTCTCAAGAGCTTAGACTACGTCAATTAAAGTTTAAAAAACCATATCATTCAATCGATCAGATTTATAAAGTAACAGTAACATAAGGAACTTCAACATCTTCACCATTTTCGTCATCAGTACAGATTTCCAAGATCAAAGTCTTCACATGGGATGGAATTTCCTTCTTTGTGACTTCCTTGATAACATCTGTGATCTTCAAGTTCTGTCTTTCTTTAACTTTCTTTGGTGGGAAGAATGAAGCATATAATAATGAAACGTCGTAAGACAACATGGTGATTTCTAAACCTTCCTTTTCTTGGAAATAGTCGATGATTTCCTTCAAAGTAACGTTGCCTTTGATATCAAATCTATCCCAGATCTTGTCGAATTCCTTGCTGTTGTATTTACCCTTTGGTGAAGCGATTGGTTCAGAGAAACCAAAGAATGGTAAAGCCAAATTAACAAAACCGTTCTTATAATCTTCAATCTTGGTCTTCCCATCAACAACTTTATATAACTCTAATTGAGCTAAACCAGTAACAAGGGCAGTAGTAGTAGCAATAGCTGGAATGATTCTACCAGCAATGAATTTGGTCTTTTGAGAATCGGCAGTCTCAATTTGGTAGTTCAAAGCACGGGCATTTGAAGCAGAAGTAATGAATTCGATATGATGATTAGTGTCATCGTCTTTTTCAAATTCAACTGGGTTCAGTCTGTAGCCGGCTAACGTTGATGGCTGTGGTAATGAAGCAGCAATGGTTTGTAATTCATCAGCTTCAACGTTTTGTTGAGCGTTTGGATCTGGATCCTCATCGTTGACTTGAATCTTGACACCTGAACGTGGTTTGAATGGTTCAACAGTTAGTTCACTCAACACTTTCTCATAGAATGATTTATCAGCTTCACCTTGATCACCCTTCAAACCATAGTTGAATGCTCTCAAATTAGCAGCACCGGCAACAAAGTGGAAGTGATCATGGTTGTTGATGTCAAAGTTTAGTGGGGTTGGAGCACGTTTGGCACCAGACCAGAAAGGTGCACCATTAGAAGTAGTGGCATCAGGTGGGAAGTTGAACAATAATTGTTGAATATCATGATTATATTTCTTTTCGAATTCTAATCTAGCCCATTTGATACAGTCTTCAAATGAGTATGGTCTGTTGTTCAAAGCGTCAGCAATTTGTAATAAAGTACCCTTTACATCACCATTTTGTTTCAAGGAAGCTTCAATGTAGTTTGCCTGAGACAAATATAAGTTAACGTTTTCTGCAGCTTCAGTGAAGTAACCTTGGAAGACAGACTTAGCCCAAGCGATGGTGTGGTCAATCTTGTTAGGGAATGAACGTAAAGTACACAATGGAATGGACTTCTCAGGTGGATCTTGTGAAGATGAGTAAGATTCAGTTAATCTTGGAACAACAACTTGAGTGTTACCTTTAGTACCCAAAGTACCTGATTCAATCAATGGTTTTTTGAAGAAGACACAACGACGATCAATGTATGTTCTAGCGTCAACATTATCTAAAGCGTTGTTGACGAAATCTAAGCTTTCCCAGAAAGCATTATCGAAGATATCTTCAGTTTCAGGACCAACTTTATCACCTTTTGCTTCAATTTTACCAGCTAGGTCTTGGTTGAAGGCAATAGCAGCTCTGGCAGCAACTTCTGATTTGTTTTGACCAACATCTTTTGGTCTGAATAAGAATTGACGGTTCAAGTTTGATTTTTCAATGGTATCATTATCTGTGACAGTGATATGACCTTCTGGACCAGAACCTAGACCCATCAAAGCCCAATTCTTCAAGACTTCACAACCAATAGCACCAGAACCAACTAAGAAAGTCTTAGAGTTGGCAATCTTTTGTTGGAAATCTAAACCGAACACGGCAATTTGGGCATCATAACGTGAGTTGATTGGTTTGGTGTTATCAGCATTTCTTGGGTAATTACTTGGTAATGATTCTAAAGAGTCAAAGTATAAGAATTGTTTGATTGGAACGAATTTACCTGAACAAGCTTTCAAAGCTTCTTGAGCAACTAACCCACCTAAGAATGAGACAACAGCTGGAATATCACCAGTGGCTTGGTATGACAATTCCTTCAATAGATCTTCATCAAGATCACCTTCAAATTTGGTTTGAGTGGCCAAGTTCTTCACCAAGTGGTTGAATTGATTAGAATCCTCTTCATTGAATGGTCTTGGTAGATGACCAGTTTGCTCTTTGAATTGGTGTAGAGCCTGGAAACCCAAATGTAATTGAGCTGGTCTATCGAACTTGGCAAAGTCTGAGAATGTGAATTCAGGTTTCAACAATTGGTCAGCTAATTTTTCATATGATACTTTTTGTGGGACTTTAACTTGAGTATATAGACCACCTTTCTTATAAGTACCATATTTAGAAACATCACCAATCTTAAAGGCGTATGGACCTGGAACTTCAACTTTGAAGACTTGGCCATCATTAATACCTAAACCTTCAACTTCGGTGAACTTGACGTAATCGCCATCTTGGAAACCATGTCTACTGTCTTCCAACACAGAGACAGTACCATCAGATTCAATGTCTGAGACGATACCAGTCAATGGCTCTTCACCAGTGGAGTCGATAATGGTAAAGTCGGTACCGAAATCGACAAACACGTTGCTGAACAAACCTCTAGCGTCAGCGCTGATGAATTTAATGTTGTTGACATGTGTAAAGTTGTTGATTTGGACTTGTTGTTCTAAGCTTAGATCAGTGGCAACAATGACTTGAAACTTAGACAATGTGGCTTCTGATATATCATCGACCACTGAGATTGGCACGTATGAGTTCAATTCAGCTAATCTAGCTTCTGAAGATTTAGCCCTTGGCTTACCAATGTCCTGTTCAGTTAGAAAGAACTGGGTGGATAAGTCTCTCAATTCAACAGCGTTAGGGTCATAAAGCGACAGGGACTTTACACCAGCAAGGGCGATATTCTTAGCAATCTCAATACCCAAACCGCGCAGACCAATGATTAGCACGTTTGAATTTTGCATCTTCAACATGGCTTCCTTCCCCAAAACGTACAATTGACGAGAATAAAGACTCTCATCAATCTCGTTTTGGACTTGTGGAGCAGGTGAAGGGGTGTCAACCTCAATTTCAGACATTCTCAACGACAATTGAAGAAATTATTCCTTTTTTTTTTAAGATTCTTTTCCAAAAAGCCCTTTTGTTATTTGAAATCATTAAAGAAAGTGGCAACTTTTTCCTTTGTGAAATTTCCCTCAAAAAGAAGCTGGTTGGTGATGTAGTGTCCGTACCAGAAACTGAATTCGCGGTTAGTAATTAACTAGCTGGTCGTCTATTACATAACATACTTTAATACCAATTCATCATCTCTTTGTTTGTTTGTGAATTGAGCAAAGATTCAACATCGCAAAGAGAAAAACAAACAGAAATGGCTCTATTCCATTCAAAAGACATAGAGGCCACGAAGGAGATTCTCAAAGGCTCCACGTTGATTGTTCCTGCTGTTTCTGTAGGCAACGTTCCACAACTGGCTGTGGATCTTCTCATTCACAACAATAACTTCTCCAAGGTTGCCACATTAAACGACGATTATCTATTCCCATTTGCATCTCCTGTGGACTATTCTGATAAACCAACTGATGGGTTATCTAGTGCCTTAGAGCTATATCATGATAAGAAGCTAAATGTCGCCCTGATACAACAAAGATCGCCAATCATCATGACTTTTGAAGCAAACTTTATCGAATACTTAACCACGTTGATCAACGAAATAGGATTTAACAAGGTGATTATCCTTGATTCAAATGAATCTTCTGTTGTCATTGATCAAGCAATTAACCCTGAAAAGCCTATTGAAGTATACCATAACAATGAACAATCGTCACTAATTGAAAAGTTTAAATCATTGAATTTATCACAATCCACAAAGGATAATAAAGAATCAAAACATTTTACAACTTTTGTCAATGAACTAATCAAAAATTTGGATGATATTGTGGTTAATGCACTAGTGATGTTTGTCTATGAAGGTGATAACCTCCACGATGCTCATGTTTTAACAAATGAGGTTTCATTTCTATTGGATATCAAACTTAAAAATTGGAAAGAACCAAAGAGTTGGAGTGGTGTCTATGGTGATAGACCAATCCCATTGGGACTAGAAGAAGGTATTTACGGCTGATATATCTGTTTTTTTTTGTTTCTTTTCTATCAATATACACACCAGAGAAGGGAACTTAATTCTTTTTCCAGATGTTTTCAAAGTAATGCTTCACAAAGGCTAATGGATGATCTTCATCCTTGGCACCCATTGTACCAATACCTGGTGAGAAACTTGTAATTGGTAGAACCAAGATGTCACTGACTAATTTAGGAACTTCCAACTTTGTGAAGTCCTTCCAAGTGATCTTTGAATAAATACCTGATTGAACGTAATCGTTAAAATATGTGAATACAACATCGGTCCAGATACCAGCACCTGTCCATTCTAGAATATCCAAGTTGTTCTTAATATCAAGTTCACCAGAAGCTTTCTTTTCAAGAGTCTTTTCCGTGATCTTTGAAACGATTTCACGTAGAATTGGATGGCCTGGTTTAGCTTGAATTGTCCATTGACAAAACTGTAATCTTCTAGCGTAGGTCTTTCTCCAATCAGGTGAGTCTGGATCTGATTCAATACCAATGATCATACCGATTTCATTTGGTGAGACATTTTCTGGGATCCAATTAGGAACAGGTTGTAATGGTAAAGTGTCAACATCAGCATAAATACCACCACGAGCCAACAGTAACAAATATCTGAAAAAGTCCATTTTCAAAATAATAGAAGGCAATGATTCATATGCTTCAATAATCTCTGGGATGGAGACGTACAAGTAGTGAATAATGGCGTTTGAAGTATCATCATTGAACAATTCATGAACAAACCCAGGATTCTTAACAGCCCACTGAGTTTCACCTTCTTTAAACTTTTCACCAAATCTTCCATCATTCAGACCATACTTCCAACTTTGCCAGATGTAAGCTGGGAACTTTCTACTTTGATCGTAAGGGAATAGGAAAGCTAGTTTCTCACGTAAGGTAGCATCAGTAGGAGGACGTCTTAACTCTTGAATCTTCTTCTCCAGTACCTTGTTATTCTCTTGTAATTCTAAGATACGCTCATCCTGTTGCTTCAGTAGTTTGTTAGCGATAGCCTCGAACTTATCAGTAAATTCTTCTTCCTTGTTACTGTTGATGTTCAACAAGCTCTCATTAGGCAGTTGTTTCAACACTTCTTGTAGGTCCGGGGTCTTGTTTGGAGACAGCTTCCACAGAAGAAGAAGCAGTCCCAAAATGGAGGCTGAGATCACAACAGTGCGTCTCAGAAAACTGGATCTGGCAGCCATTTACAGGTTCTTTTATAGTCTTAGGAGACTGATGTTATTGATTTATTGGACATATTTTTGGTGTTTTTTTTTTAATTAGCGAGAAAATGCTGCACTAACCGGTAGTCTTGATGGACTTGATATCGATGAATATACTAAAATACTACTAAAATGATACTATAAATCATATTTAAATACACTATTGGATCTTATAAATGGTATTTAGAAATCCCCTTCTTTTAAAATTTACTATTTAAAAGTTCCTGGTCAAACTTTCCAAAGATATCTTCATAATGAAGGTTTTCCTGGTTGGGAACAGGTGGTAATGTTTGGTCCAACTGGGGTTGGTGGTTGATGGTATTCTGTGGTATATTCTGTGGTACATCCTGTGACACTTCTGGTACCCATTTGAAGTTTTGAGTGGATTTCATCCTCTTGGAGTTGTCATCAGAAGTAGTGTTATTCAAAGGTATAAAACTGTTGATCAACATGGAACCATAAGCACTGTTTTCAGGCTTGAAATGAAAAAGAAAGTTCTGATTGAACCTTTGCATATCATTACCCACTGCAGTTATGCTCTCACTTGGCGTATTGTCGTGTCTGTTACTCAACAATTGCTCGTTATACTTTAAACCGTTTTCATAGGTTGTCAAAAGGTCTAATCCAATTTGGTCTTCAGATGTTTGAACAGTCTCGTTCTTGATTGCTTGTGGGTATTGAAATGCTTGGAAAGAATTTTCAAAGGCATTTGTACCATCATTTAGTGATTGAGTCGTTGTTTCTTCATTTCCATGGATATAACCTGTTGTACTTGGTGGTTTCATGGACATTCTTTCTTTATATCTATGACCTTCTTGTTTGGAGGTTGAGTTGAAAGAATTCTCACCAACATAGCTATCAAAACTTTGATCCCCTAACTTCTGATCAGCATCATTTTTCTGGTTCATACGGATTTTGAAACTACCTTGTAAGACATCTGAAGGGTTTGCTGGTGCTACAAGTGCAAAGCCTTTACCAGATTTGACTCTCCATATTTCGTACTGGGTATTCGGATCCAGATGGATACACTTCCTCATACTGCTACCTTTTGCTCTGCCATTATTTGTCTCCACAGGCTGTTCATCCTCATAGGCGATTTCTGGGTTTGGCTTGAACACTAATCTCAAGCTTTCAGTCTTGTCAGCAGTCTTCCCTTGGCCCTTGATACTGATCAGTTGTTTGTTAAAATGAAGACAATGAGAAGCTCTATGCCCTCTGATACAAGCTGCACAACCGACACGTTCGTTCTGATACATTAACATCTTGAGTGATGATTACAATTGTTGAGAGATTGGTACACGAGAGATTTATCCGCTATTTATTTTATTCATGGAATCTGGATATTCACTCTTGAGAGATGGAATGTACATACCCTGTCAATAATGTTCTCATTTCGTGCGGAAGGACCTCAAAAGATCTCTATGTGTCAACCTCTCATAAAGAGGATTGAGAGTTATTTTACTCTATATAGCTCATGAGGTAATTTTAAGGTTTGCATTTAAGATCTCCAGATATCTGAGGAAACCCTTCGTAAATGCCATTTGAGTATTCAACAATATGAAGGTACATGATTGAGAGGTATCCTCTTTTAAAGCAAACTACAGTTGACATTTATAACCAAAAATTCAAATGCAATTAATGTAAATAGCTTAACTCCAAACTATTTTGAATCATCTTGTTCCCCTGACTCATCATTCTTTTCTTCTTTTCCATCACTCATTTGTTCTGTACTTTCACCTTCAACATCGGTAGATTTATGTTTTCTAGCTCTCTTTCTTTTCTTTGGTACCTCTGTATTAGTATTCTTTTCTTTATTTTCATCCTTCTTAGCTTTCTTTTTGATACTCAGTGGATTTGGCTCTTTAGGACCCTTTCTCTTTTTAATCACAGGTTTGTCCTCTTTTTCTTCACCTCCAATGCTGTTTAACCCACCAGTTAGTTTGGAGTTTTCTTTATTCTTTGAAACTTGTGCACTGGCTTTACTTAGTAACTCCATAACCATAACGGATCTGTTCATGTAAACTAATGGAACACCAGGGATCTTTCTTAAAGAGTATCTAAGTCTTTCATTTTCAGTGGCAACGACATATCTGTGTTTATTTTCACCATCAATGTTAACAATAGATTTGATACATTCATGAGATGGGATAGCTTCACGATGGTTACAACGACGTCTTTCAAAAGTTTTTGCTAGATCGATGGCTGATTGATTCTTGGTCATATAAAGTTCTTGCATACAGCATTGTGTGATCATTGGTTTCACTTCAGCTTGAATAGTCCTGCTCAAACCTTTCTTTAAATCGAATGAGGCCTTGTCACAATTAAGAACAATTTGATCATCCACTATGACTTGGTACGGCTCTCTGAACTTGAAAGTATGGTTGTAAACCAGCATCTGCTTTCTGTAGGACTTGGCTCTCTTCTGACGCATCTTTAATATGAGCTCTTTTCTTCAACTTTGTTTATGAAGAGTTTTTCCCTTTCACAAAGTTCTTTTGTGTCCTCATCGCATTAAAAAAAAAAAAAAAATTGATGTCAAAGTCTTTGCACGGCAAAAAATGACAGATTATTGATTATGTAATACTGTCCTAGTCTTTTTTCAAAAAAAAAAGAAAAAATTAGAATCTTTTTTGGCCCTAGACTCTTTAGACTTGACTTGACTCTTATACGTCAGTCAGTCTACAGAGAATACGAAAAGGAATTTAATGTTTATATTCTCTGAATCTGTTCAGTGTTCACCTGTACAGGGGTGTTGATTATGTAATATAATTATGTATTTCTCTGTTGCTCTTATCAACTTTATCGAAACAGCGTTCATGCCAAAGATGGTTAAATGAAACATTAAAGGCAGAATTAGGTCGTTCATCATTGAAATTATTTCATACAATATTGGCTCATTATTCAGAACAAACCAACAAATTTAGAAAAAAAAAATACATTAACAGCTTATATTGATTTATTTGCAAAAGTTTTATCCATGTGGTGATTTTAGTGCTCGTCATTTCCAAAAATTGTTAATTAAATATCCTCCACCATTAAACTCACGTCAAATTGCAAGTGTTGGGGGGTTGTCATATTCATAATAAAGTTAATGAAAGGTTAGAAAAACCTGAGTATGATTGTTCTAATATCTTGGAAGATTATGATTGTGGTTGTGGAACAGATGAATTGGAAGAAGATAGTACATTAAAGGGAAAGGCATTGAAAGAATTGCAAGATCATTTGAAGTTTGATATCAAGAAGGAAGAAAAACAATTGGGTTGATAGGGGGAAAAAAGGACTATATTGATGATGATAAGATCGGGTATAAAATGAATAGGTATAAAATAGATAGGTGAAATACAATGGATTGTCTGTTGTTTTTGGAACTAAAATGTCTGTTGTTTTGGAATTAAGAATGTCTTTTGTGGATGATATTGATACTGGTTTGTTTTCCCCTTGTTGATTGGTTCAAGTTATAATACAACAACCAGCTTCATTAGCATTATTGCCCTGTTTGTTTGATGTATTAACTCTGAAAGGATTAGAACCTGGAGGTAAGAAACCTGATTTTTCAGGTAGGAAATAATCATCATGATCTCGTATATAATTCATTATTGAATATGAGGCATTTGAGGCAAAGATTCTTTCTGTTGATAAAACTTGTTTTAGTTTAATTCATCAAGTCTCTTTAATTTTAACATGAGTAATTTCTGTTGTGTCTTTGGATTCTTTTGTGACATGATTTATATAAACAGTGAGTGAGTGAGTGAGTGAGTTTACTAATATTAATGGTTTCCAAGAGAGAAACTCGGCCTTTCAATTAATATATAATAACTCAATAATTCTTATCTTTCTTTTCTAGTATTGTTTCAGATTTTCTTAAATAAAACGTTAAGCGGGAGCCTCATAATCCCATTTCCAGCTTTGGGTGGACCGTGGAAGTATTATCAACTGCAGTTGAATACGTCGACCTTAACAATATATTAATATTATCATGATCATATTGAATATTTAAAGGAGATGGTTTTCACATTTTTCAATATTTAATTAGCTTTGATGATATAACCACCCCTCGTGTGTCCATATATAGTGAGAGTGGTAAGCCTAGTCATCCTGCCCAAGTGGGTGTGCCACTGTTCAGATTTAACTCAAATTACACACGCTCCTTCCCCTCTGGCAGCTTTGTGTTTAATCCTCTCAACTAGCTAGGTTTGCTGGAAAGGGGATAAATAAGCTTTATGGACTGTTAAGTATGAACAATTCGGTATATAGTACTAGTCGGTATGGTTTTAATTGGGGGACACAGAAGCCTAAACATATATATATATATATATACAGCTTATTATAAGCTTCTGAATCTAAAGAAATTTCTGTTCAATATTAAGGGTGTCTACAAATTGTTAGCAAAAATGGATATTACTCATTATTCGACACATCATCATCATCATCCATCACAGTGTTACAGTCGAC
>JAKUAB010000063.1:0-43814 GCA_030579075.1 Taiozyma dajiaensis | reverse complement strand
GTTGCCATGACATCAACAAGCATTGCTTCATCAGTCAATGTACCAGCAGTTAAACCACATTTTAATTCTCTTTCGATCGATCTTTCTTGCCATTTGAAGCCCCATTGGCTTCTCTAATTTCGTTTGATAACTCTGTAACCTTTGGTGATGAAAGATGTGGCCCAATAGTCAAGAGACATCTCTGGCATACTAGCTAATTGCATCTTAGCCCTCCCAACACCAGCAATCTTTAGTTCAAATACCATCATGTTAAGATCAAAGGCTCATTGGCTATAAAGTACACAGGTACACAGGCCATCATGAACCTATTTCTACTATCTTACCATCACATGTACCCAATACCTGACAAAATTACCCTGTTTCTTCCACCATGTTGATATTCACAAGTACTCACAAGCTGCTTAAATTTTAATTAGCGACGCCGCCATAGTCCCGACTCCCGACTACCAACTCCCAAGTCTCGCGTGTGGTATCAAAAAATAGCGGTTTTTCGTATAAATTTTTTTCCATACGAAAACCCGATATCTGATTTTCGCATACAACACTGAGATCAGGAGAAGATCATCATCATCATCATCATCATCATCATCATCATCATCATCCACAGTTACTGAAGTTATAACAACATCTCAATTCTATTAACAAGGCTTACAATAACTCATCGTCATGTCCACTACCATCTCTATTGGCAATGAGTTGAAAGACGGGTATAAAGTCACAGATAATTGGGCCAATAACAATGTTGAATTCCTTTCAGATGTTGAACAATTCTTTCGTCAAAGATCCAATATTGAAAAGGAATATTCAATTCAATTACAAAAATTAACTGCTGATTTCTTAAAAAGAAAAGCCAATAAGACCATTTCCATTTCAGTTGGTGATGAACCATTGATTACACCTGGATCATTAGAAAGTGCCACGTTAACTACATGGAATGAAGTATTATCAAATGTTGAAATTCAAGCTCAAAATCATAACAATTTCTCAAAGGAACTGTCATTCAAAGTTAGTGATCAAATCTTATCATTACAACGTTCTTGTGATGCATTGTTGAAAAGAGTTGAAACTTATCATGATGGTGATTTTATAAAGAATAAAGATACCTTTTTTGAAAATGTAACAAAGGCAAAGAAAGTCTATGATGAAAGTTGTCAATCAATGGAAAATGCTCGTGCAAAGATGGAAAAGAATGGGAATTCTTCCAAATATGAACAGAAATATCAAGAGAAGAAATTAGAAATGAATATTATGAAGAATGAATATTTGATTAAGATCAACATTGCAAACAGAATTAAAGATAAGTTTTACTATCAAGATCTACCAGAATTATTAGATGTAATTCAAGATTTGAATGAATTCAAGACACAACAGTTGAATAATATCCTTACAAATGCCTCCAAGATTGAATTATCTTTAAGTAAGAAGAATGACATAAAATTACAAGATTCCATTAACATTGTCGCTCAAAATCAACCGGTATTAGATTCACAAATGTTCGTTAAGCACAATTATAAAGGATCCGATTGGAAGGAACCTCAAGATTTTCATTATGTTCCATCAAGTATATGGCATGATGATGAGACTTTAATCACTAATGATGGTGAATTGCAAGAATTGAAGAAGAAATTGTTAAAAGATAGACAACAGATCACACCTTTAGAAGATTCACTTGAAACTCGTCGTGAAGATTTAAACAAACTTAGTGAATTGAAGAAACAATTGAAGGAACAAGAGTTGGATCAATTTGAATTGAAGAAAGCTTTGGAAGTTTTAAACTCATATTTAGGTTCATTGACCAAGTTTATCAGTGTTGAGAATAAGAAAGTTGAAAATCAAGTGGAGATTGAAACTATTGAAAATAATACCGTGGATAAAGACTTATCATTAGAAGGTTTAACCATCCAAAAGAACAAATCCAAAGGTTTATTCTCTAAATTACGTGGTGGTAACAATAGAAAGACAGAAAAACTTGTATCCACTGATGATTACGATGATGTTGAAAGTATAAAGACCAACATCACTTCACATTCCCATTCACACTCACATAACTTTAAAATTGGATCCTTATTGAGATCCAAATCCACAGCTACGAACAAATCGGTCGAATCCACGACGAATGTCTTACAAGGAACAGCATTATATGCATATACAGCTGATGGGTCAGATGAGGCATCGATCCAACCACAAGAGCAATTCCGAGTTATAAAGCCAGATGATGGGTCCGGTTGGACATTAATCTCAAAGTCCAATGGCGAGGAAGGTCTTGTCCCAACGTCTTACATTACTGTACATAGTGTAACAGTGACATCAACAGGTCCTGGGGACTCTATAAAGAAGAAAGGTCCCGAGGTTAAACCAAGAAAGAACAATGTAAAGAAGTTGAGCTATTGCATGGTGAAGTATGGATACATTGCCGAAGATGAAGGTGAATTGAGTATCAATGAAGGTGAGAAACTCGTTGTATTGAAAGGTGATGATGGTGGTTGGACACTTGGTGAGAACAGTTCTGGTCAGAAAGGTTTATTCCCAAGTTCCTACGTGGAGCTGGTATAATGACCTGGTACTACGTGGTACTATTGTATAGAACGAAATGTCATATAAAACGGGAATTGGAGGATTTGTAGAACCCATTTTGGTGATCTTTTGGTGATGTTTCATCTTTAATCTTGACTATGAAAAAAAACAATATGTCCAGGAAAACCTGAAATTCCGCTTTCACTAGAACAAAGACCAAAAACCATTGCTTATCCTCCCCGAAAAGATTCCCAATTCCACTCGCTTATAAAGAAAGACGCGTATAGAGCTACTCCCTGTTCGTTCCTTTCAATTGCTCAAACACAATAACAACCACTAGAGCAATATCACTTTAGGTCTCTATCATCACCCACTATCAACATTACAATGGGGAATTCCTTTTCTAAAGTCCTTGTAAGTCTCATCATCAGTTAACCTCATCATTTCAAAGTCATATCATACTAACTATGACCACAGGGTAAACTGTTTGGCACCAAGGAGATGAAGTATGTCTTTTGAAACTAATGCGGAATGTTTCAATACTAACAGGAATTTGGTCAATAGAATCCTAATGTTGGGATTAGATTCTGCTGGTAAAACAAGTATGTCCTTTCCATTTATCTTGTTCTCTTGAAACTGATACTAACTATATATATATAGCCATCCTTTACAAACTGAAATTGAACAAAATGTGAGTGTTTCTGATGATGATACCCTTTTAGGAGTATGTGTATTAGGATAGTGTCTAATTACTTTTGACTTGTGAATGATGCTAACAATCCTTCTAAGTAAGACAACAGGTCCAACTGTTGGATTCAATGTTGAAACTTTCCAATATAAGAATGTCAAGTTTAATATGTGGGACGTTGGTGGTCAAGATCGTTTAAGACCATTATGGAGACATTATTATCCCAAGACTAATGCATTAATCTATGTTATTGATTCTTCAGATCATTCTCGTCTTGAAGAATCAAAATTACAATTATATAAAGTCATTAAGGAATTACAATCAATTCCAACGGCAAAGGATTTTTTATTATTGGTATTTGCTAATAAACAAGATTTAAAAGGTGCTAAATCACCAAAGGAGATTTCAGAATATTTGGATTTAAATAGTAATGATCAACAGGATAAAAATCGTTTGTTTGCTGTTATTGGTGCCAATGCCTTGACTGGTCAAGGTTTAATTGAAGGTTTGAGCTGGGCTTCAAACAATTTTAAGGGGTAAAACATAATTTTAACCTATAATATGAACTCTTTATTGACTTACTACAAAAGTCTTAATTAACCCACTTGTTTAATAGAATATAGATAGATTTTAATATTCTCTATTGTAGTACAGTGTCACCTTTTTTAGTTCTAACAGTCACAGACCCATCTGGTTCACCAATATAGGCCTTTTCAGGATAATCTAAGAAGATACCAGTTTCCACAACACCAACAATCCCAATTAAATCTTGATGTAATTTAATTGGATCCTGGATTTCACCAAAATCAGCATCAATTAAGAAATTGTTATTATCAGTAATAATAGGACCAGCTTTAGCAGAACCACCTTGTCTTAAATTGATGGTTTTAGCTCCTAATTCTTGTAATTTTTTTTCAACATAAACATATGAAGATGGAACAACTTCAATTGGAATACCTTTATTCCATTGAATACCTAAATTTGTAGACTTCTTTCTATAATCAGCAACAAGAATGAATTTCTTTGAACTATAAGCAACTAATTTCTCTTGAAATAAACAAGCACCACCACCTTTAATAGCATTTACTTGAGTATCAACTTCATCAGCACCATCAAATGCAATATCAATATTTGGAAATTGTTGAATAGATCCTAATTTTAATCCATTTGATAAGATTAAACCTTGAGATTGGAACCCAGTTGGAACACAAACAAATTGATCCTTGTTATCTAATTGACCTAATCTTTCAGCAACATAAACAACAGTTGAACCTGAACCAATACCAACAACTTTAGCAGTTGGTGGGAAATTCTCATCAACAGCTTTATAAGCAGCCAATCTTTTAGATTGTTCAGTAAGATCACTTAATGGAGATAATTTAGAATATGGAATTAATGGCATTTTTATAAAGCGAAATGTAGAGAAATGAAGACGTTTATGAACTTTCTTATAAATTAACATGAAAAATCTGGGGAAAATTAGTCGAGAATATTATGGTGTTTTTTTTTTTTTTTCATTTATTCATTGGTTATTAATCTTTTGGTTATAATAGAGAGAGAGATTATAGAGAGATTATAAGTAGTTCTAATGAGAGTAATTAAAGGATGATGTAATTCAATAGCTAATTATTGAATAAAAGTTATGTTATGACTCCTTTTAATATATTTGATCATTCATATTTACAGACTCACAGACCCACAGACTCATAGTTAAATGATTAAAGATAATGAGCCTAAACTGGTAGGGTTATGAGAGATGGCCATTACTAATTACTATATATATGAATTAAATTTGTATGGGGTTTATTTAGAAACTCCTGATTTACTCCTTTTTATATTGATTATGACATAGAGTTATTTCAGCGCCATAAAGTAACGGAGTGTCTTTCTGTTTGAACTCGTCAAGTTTTATAAGTCACTCCAGTAACAGTTGTTGCTTTTCGTTGGCTTTCCTTACTCTGATGATTCAGGAGGTTCAGTAATCATATAATGAACTTTATACTCATGTTTGGTTCAAATCATTCACCAGAATCAGCTGAACTATCAGGATCATTTACAGTGCTATGCACGTAAACATATATGCCAGAAATAACGAAATTATTATGTCTTCTTTCAACTTTTACTCTATTATAGAAGGAGGGTGAAATTAGAAGATTTGTAACTTCGATTACTTTTTGTCATCCTGTGCAGAAATCAATGTGATCATTTCCAGTTCATTCCTGTAATGATCCCTTAAGAAGTATTACACAGATTATAATCAAAATATTTGTTTTGTAGATACTTTAATGTCTCTTTCTCTCTTCTTATTCCCTTATCAAAAGGTAATATATTATATCCCTTTATCAGCCCTAATGTGATAAAGTCACGTGCAATTTAATAGGGTCTGAACGTCTGGGATCTCCTACACATTTAGTTCCTCCTTTGCCTTATGAAAAACAAAAACAGTACAGTACACTATATAATTAAGATAGGCTCCCGCGAATCCACACTACAGACAAGAGTTGTTGCCCCATCCCCAAAAAAACAAGCATACACACACACACAACATACACCTGAACACCATTTGGGGGGACTGCTTTCTCTCTACTCTGCTCTGCTCCTCTGAAAAGTGAAAAGTATCAACAATTTTTTCAGAAAATCATTAAAGTTACTAACAAAAGGAGAATTAAATATCAAGCACCAAAAGAAAACCTTTTTAAACATGTCAGCTGCTGCTAAGATCTTATCTGAAACCCCATCTGAATTGGAATTACAAGTTGCTCAAGCTTTTGTTGACTTGGAAAGCAACTCTCCAGAATTGAAAGCTGATTTAAGAATTTTACAATTCAAATCCATCCGTGAAGTATGTTTTCCCTTTTAAACTTTTAAAAACTACTATGGGATGAGAAAGGTGTGAATATGAGTATGATGAGTGAATGAACTAGGAGTTTTTGTATCTATTTGTCTTTTTTCCTATGCTGTGTGTTTTACTATTCAACTTCTAAGACCTCTGGATTATACTATTATCAAAGTGAAAAGTTTCAGTATATTGGTGTATTTCCACTTACCATGGTGATCTACATATCAAAGTTGATACTATGTATCCTTTCAAATCAAGGTTCTTTATAAGGTTCCTTAGAGTCACATTTCTCCCAGTCATGCATTTTTCAATACTCACACATACGCTCCCAACTCATGAAACCCATAAATATTTCATGAACATGTTTTACTAACTTTTTTCTTATAGATTGAAGTCACTGGTGGTAAAAAAGCCATTGCTATCTTTGTTCCAGTTCCATCTTTATCTGCTTATCACAAAGTTCAAACCAAATTGACTCGTGAATTAGAAAAGAAATTCCCAGATCGTCATGTTGTCTTTTTAGCTGAACGTCGTATCTTACCAAAACCAGGTCGTCGTTCTAAACAAACTCAAAAGAGACCAAGATCAAGAACTTTAACTGCTGTTCATGACAAAATCTTGGAAGATTTGGTCTTCCCAACTGAAATCATTGGTAAAAGAGTTAGATACTTGGTTGGTGGTAACAAGATCCAAAAAGTCTTATTAGACTCAAAGGATGCTAACGCTGTTGATTACAAATTAGAATCTTTCCAATCAATTTACTCAAAATTGACTGGTAAACAAGTTGTCTTTGAAATCCCAGGTGAAAACTTTTAAGATCCGTAATGTATAAATAATATCATAAAAATTTTTGGTTAATGGGTTTTTCTTTGTTTTTATAAGATCTGTAATAGGATATACGTTTGTTGTTTATTAGCTTTGTACTATTTCGAATGGTTACTGTCACTATTACTATTACTGCAACTATTACTATTACTATTACTACTCCTACTACTGGTATTATTACTACTACATTGGGAAACACAAACACAATCATAAATACTTCATTAAAATGCTACTTGTCTCGTAATTCCTTCCTTATTGGCTTCCATAAACTTTTGATGTAAGATCCGTTCTTGTTCCTTCTTTCTAGCAACTTCAATAAATTGTTCAAAATCATCTCTTGGAGGTCTTGAACCTTCCACTCTCAATTTAGCACGCTCTATATTTTGAGCATTCTCAGTTTCTCTTATCAATAAATCTTCTTCAGATTCAAAAACACCTTCAGATGGTCTTGTTAAATTAGTTTGTGTTTGAGTCATTATACTTGGAGCTGTGTTCTTTCTTGATGGTCTTGGTTGAAGTTTCTTTGGTGATGATGGAACACTCTTTGTAACTTCATATTGTAATGGTTTACCTATATCTAAAGGTGTGATTATTGAAGAAGTTGTGGTACTATTGTTACCATTTTTGGCACTTTTAGGGTTTAAAACATATGATATAACACCAATAACAACAATCCATGTAGCTAAATGTTTAAATAATCTCCCTAATAGAATAACCCAAGAATCCAAATACACCACCAAGAAAGGTTGGATCATAACGACTATTGATGTTAACCCTATCCCCAAACCGAACGATTGTAAATGTATTTTACCATTGTTTTCAGTGTTGACATATTCTGATCTCATTACATGATTAACAAGTGCAATGGTGATATCTTTAGTGAAAGCCCCAACTTTGTCCATTGCTAAACTGTCAATGAAATCGTCAATGATGTTTACAGATCGATTGGGGATCCCTTTTGTGTCGTTGTCGTTTTGTATGTCCTTCATATTGGGAGAAGTGTGTGTCATTGAGGAAGAAGTGATGAAAGGTTTTGATTTGTCAGAGATTGAGGCTCTATTGAGACGAAGAGCTTCATCTTCCATTGTTCTTGGAATAGGAGTGTGAAGAAGTTCTGGCATTGGAGATCCCAATTGTGCCTGACTCCTGGTTTTAGTCTGAAGATTAGGACTTTCTTCTTCCTTGGGACGGAAGGCACCAGATGTACCAGATGCCCTACGTATAAGAACTGCGGGCTTTTTAAGTTTGGACATCATCATGATATAGAATGCGATGAAGCAATAAGAAAGTTGAAGGAGAAGATTTATAAGATAAGAAATTTCTCAAAACATGTCCCCATTCCAAGAAATTAAAGATAGATGAAATTTCTCGGATATATATATATGATCTGTGTGTGTTGTAACCAAATATTGTGTATATATATAGTACTAGTGACGAGGTCTTTATAATTCTTACAAGAACTTTAAAAAAGCTTTCTAAAGAGGGTTTTTCTCCACATTAATTGAGCAAATGTTGCTATTTCAATGATCTATTTCGATTCTTGTGATCAGCAAGTTCCAACTGATCATCTCCCTTTTAATTAAGGGGAATCTCCAGTTTTTGGTAATATTTTGTACCTTTAAAATCTTTTGTTTACTTATTACCGCTTTCGGAACACTGATTAAGTATATTTATGTGTCATGAATAATATTAGGTGAAAATTGATCTTATTTCCCCATTGAGCTGACTGAATTAAATCTTATGAAGGACTTTGTTTTAAAGAAGTGTGATGGATTTCAGGGAGGAACATGTCAGAAACAGGTTGTTGAATAAATGGAGTAAAATTGTTTCCGAGTCTTTGATGAAGAGGTGGTATCTCTGATCTAGTATCTAATCTCAGTATTAACAACCATCCTTATTCAATTGTTAACTTTAGATCAAAGATTTGCTTACATATGTATAAATGTAATTCTATAATTCTATAATTTTATAATGATTTTATTCGTATGATCTGGACCGTGGAAAAGTCTAAATCATTCAGTATCCCAACTCAACCTTGATGACATAAGTACTCAAGAAGGGCAACGATATCAACAACACAGGGTATTGAAGAAGCAAGTAAATAGAAACACAGTTCATTTGTAACTTATCCTCTGAATCTGGTTGTGTGTATGAAGCAGTGAAATAGATCATTGTAGTCATGGTAGGTAAACCCCAACTAATAATACTAACATATCTCAACATGATATCGTCTTTATCTACAAGACCACCAGCAACCATGGCTCTCATCCATAAGACACCCAATATAGGCATGATACAAAGTCTTAGGAAGATCAATAGTGCAACTGATTTGAGAAAGCCCTTTGGCAATGTTGTGATTTGAATTCTTGCCATTGCCCCACCTAATAAAAGTAATGCAAAGGGTACAGAGGCAGCACCAACGTATGAGGTATAATCCATTATGAAATTTAATGGAGGTAGTTCATCTGGTGCATTTGGTAGATGAACAGTGGTATGGACAAATAGGGCCTTAACCCAAGGAATAAATGAAATGATCAATGCAATTAGAGTAGATAATGAACATGGTCTCAGACAATTTTTCAAGAAGAAAACAAGGAAACCTAAGTGATGCTTTTTGATAAATGGGATGCTTTGACCACTATTTTCAATGTCTTTTGTAGTAATACCAACATCAGTAGTTAAAATTTTGTTCAATACATTTTCTGGCTCAGCGTTCAAACTTTCATCATCAACTTGACTGTATTCGTTAATAACATCTTGGTTTGACTGTGAAGGCATTCTTCTCAATTCTGTGATTCTTTTATTAACTCTCAAGTATGAAGGTGTGTCTGAATTGATGGTGGATTTGGACCGTTGACTTGAAATTGAATAGGATCTATGTGGCCCTGAACTCAATCTCGAGTTTCTTGATGAAACGGAAGTGAGATGTTGTGAATGAGAAGAAGATATAGAGTTAGTTCTTATCTGATTGGTTGATCTTGGAATGGATTCTTCAATTGTAATGGGTACAGGGTTATTATCTTCATCCTCCTGTAGTGAAAACTCATCAGAATCGAAATCTTCAGAAGCTCTTTGTGAATCATTGCGATCAATAATGATATCATCCCCGTTAACTGGTTCATTTGAAGTCTCAGTGGTATTATTTGAATTGATTTTCTTTGTTAAAGCTGCCATTTCCAGATCTTGTTCCTTTCTTTCTCTAATGAAATCCATTTCCATTAATCTAAACCCACCTAGATTGAACAAACATAAACTAAACATGGTCAAATAGATAACAATATGTGAGATGGCCTTCTCACCTTGCTGTGAACTGAACACTAAACCAGTATCCATGGATTGAATGTAAGCAATGGGTATATCTGAGATGTTGGGGAAAATACCACCACATAGTAACCCACCAAACCATCTCTTGGGCACAGGAAAGATGAAATTGACAGTTAGACTGCATAACCCACCAATACCGAAAATCATGATGGAAGTGAGGGCAACAATACCAATATCTCGTATATCTTTACCTTCAATATTTGACACAATCTTGTTAAAAATCAAAGAGGGCAGTAGAACCATAAGCACCATATCTGACACGTTTCTAGTGGTCTCCACAGTAAGAATGTTACGTTTAGCTAAGAAGAACCCTGTCCCAATGATCAAATAGATCTTAATGATGGGTTTTAAAGAGGTCCATATCACCTGTCCAACTGAAAGATCGGACATCGTTTAACAAATTGGATTGGTCGAAAAGACAATGAAATTGATGGGAGAGTACTGAGGATCTGGTAATTTGATTGGATAATCAGGGAGATAATAGTCAACAGAGCAAGTTCCAGTGGCGTCTTTTCCAGAAGAAGAAGAAGAAGAAGAAGAAGAAGAAGAAGAAATGTTATCAGCTTATGCGTATTATAAAATCATCTTATCAACTTTTCCACAATGGTTCGAAAAAAGAAAAAACTCCCGCCTAAGACGGCCATCGTTTCCCGCCAGGTTCCTGCCCAGTGCCCACCGGCTTTTGAGATATAGGCGAAGATTTGGTTAAGACACGCAAAGGGTCTGGAAGGGAAGAAATAAGAAAAAAACCAATATTAACAAAAATGAAAAAATGTGACACTTTTAAAGAATCGAAGATCAACAATCAACTTCTTTTAAAATCACAGTAAAGGCCCACTTTTTTGGCCTCGTGTTCCGGAAGAATACTCAATCAAGAAAAAAAAACCCCTTCCATCTCCCGTATTCTCCCATTCTTCTATCAAAAGTGTTTGCTTCAAGGTTTCCTCAAAGCTTGGTAGGTGTCTCCCTTAGAGACCCTCACTTAATTGGCCTTCATCAATTCCAGTCTCAAAGACAAATCAACTTCTTTCGTGTTATTACCAAAGGTGCAAATAAGTTACGCTTCAAGCGCTCTTTTAGAAAGAAGCTCAAGGCTATTAAGAAGACACATAAAATGACTGACAATCTCCCTAAGGGCGGATCAAAGAGGCAACGGATTTTTGACTTGATGAAGACAACAAAAGATGTTTATATTCCCTCTTTATCAAACACAATATCTCAATTGGCTAATGAAGCTACGTCTAAGGCAATAAGGTACACGGAAGAAACTGAATATGCCAACTCGCGTGATTTAAAGGGCGCCAATATCGTTTTATACCCACATTTCACAAGATTTGATGGTGAAAACTACTTCACTCAAGTTCATGGTTGGGTTTACACCACAGAAGGTTCCCAGAGAAAAAAAAAGTTGGTGATGACTTTAGCTCGTCAGTTGACTAAATCAAACAGTAATGCTTCTTCAGATATGACTGCTGGTCAATTGGATGAACAACTTAATAGCATCCAAGATGGGTCATCATTATCAGACACCAGCTCTTTCATTTCCTCAGATCAAGATTCAACAGACATCGCGTCACCTAACCTACCTAGAAGAACCACTACTGCGTCATCAAATGGTAGTGTAAATAGTTCCTTCACTTCAACGAGGTCTGAAACTGATGAGGTCTTGAGAGAGAGAATAGCGGCATTTGTTAACAGATCATTAGGAAATTTGGAATTGACTGTTGGTGTTGGTGGTGCTAAAAGAGATGAATTGAAAGTGTTGAATATCTTCACTGATACTAATGGGAACTTTAACATTGATATTGAAACCGATTTTAAGCCAACATACACACAAGTCGCTGTTACACTTGACGAAAAGATCTTTGTATTTAATGACACTATTTTCCCTGGGAAATCAGATTATGCCATCATTAGTGACATTGATGACACAATCAAAAAGACCGGTGTCTGTTTAGATAAGAGAAGCATTTTCAGAAACACATTCGCTGATCATATGTCCAATTGGGAAATCCCAGGTGCTGCTGAGAATTATCGCTATTTCGAAGAAGAACATGGTTTATCCTTCTTTTATGTCTCTAATAGTCCATACCAATTATTCTTCAACTTGTCCAAATTCTTTGAAATGTTTGAATTCCCTCAAGGGTCTGTGTATTTGAAGAAATACACTGGCAATATCCTAAACTCGTTCCTTGAGCCATCACATACGAGGAAGAAGGCACCATTAGAACGTATCTTGTCTCATTTTGGTGAAAAGAAGTTTTTCTTAATCGGTGATACCTCTGAACAAGATCTTGAAGCCTATGTTGATACAGCAAGATTGCACCCTGATAAGATCCAAGGCATTTATCTTCGAGTTGCTGAAGGTTCAATGAGTTCCGTAACGTTGAAGTTGTTATTAGATATTCTAAACAAAAGAAGTGTTTCATTGGGAACCACTTCAGAAGAGTTTAAAGCCAAGTATAATGATTTCAATGATGGCGATCAACCATTGATCGATTTGGACTCCGATTTACAGGATGCTAATTTATCAGACTCTCAATTGACTGAGATCGCAGAGAGATCTAAAATTGAGTCTGAAAGAATTATGAATGATAAAATTGACCTTGAGAAAGGTGCCGAGGGTGAATTCTTCTCCAACAATGACAGAAAGCCTCCAGTCCCTCCAAAGCCAAGGTCATTATCCCCATCTCAACAGAAACCACCACCACGAATTCCAAAGAAACCTGATTTCTTAAAGGCACAAGCACTATCAAATCCAGCTTCATCAAACACTCCACCTCAACCAATATCAAGGCCTGGCAGCAATGATACCGCTCCACCATTACCAAGACGTCCAGTTCCAACTCCACCACGTCCAAGAGAAAGAGCACCATTGACTATGAATTCACCAACTACAATCAACTCAACCAGATCAATTGGGTTTGACGAAGAGGCAAATGAAGAATGGATCAGCCGTATTTTGACCTCATTGATAGTTTTACGTAAAGTTGGTGATATCAATTTGAAGCTATTTACAGACTTTGACGAGATCCATAATGACATCCTGAACAAAATAACGAAATAAAAAGCTAATGAAATCTTGAAATGAAAGCTTACGAAAACATAAAGTCCTGAACATTGATACCTATCGTTTGTCAACGATCCTAATAATTAGTTATAAAAATAAAAAATGGTGTCTAATAGTATACAGGGCAATATACAAAGATTCTCATCACAATGTATAGGTAGAAATTATGAAGTGCAATAAATGATGTAAAACAGAATAGTGAGGGTTTATGCAGATGTAGCTTCGATGGTTGAAGGTTCAGCAGGTTTTGACTCTGTTGCTTCTGGGGTAGTTTCGGTGGTTGATGATTCTTTAGTTGAAGCCAGAGCAGCTTCTTTGGCTTCTGGTTTGATTTCTTCCTTGAGTTCGAAAGTAACGTGTTCACCATCACCATAGTCTTTGATCTTTTCATCTGTATCCAACTCTTTCTTAAATTGAGAAAAATCAAAGTATTGAACAGTGTCATCATTTTCTTCAACATAATTCTTGTCCAGGAATTTCTTTTCAATGAGCTCCTTCCCTGTCAATTTCTTACCCTTTTCCTCCTTCTGAGCGTTCAATCTTCTAACTTTATTCTGTTCTTTCCATTTATTAAATGAATCCAATGTTATTGGAGTCAACCCGGTCTTTGGTAATTTTTCTCTTTCAGTCTCAATGAACTCTTCCAATGTAATCTTTGGCAATTCATCAGCTGCCAGTTTCTCTAGTCTCTTCTGCTCTTTGGTCTTTAGAACGAAACCTTCAGGTAGCGAATGTCTATACTTACATTCGTTACCACCATTAGGACAGACCCAAAACCAACCATATTTGGAATTCTCCACGGCTTCAATGAAGAATTTACACACTTTATCAGTGGTAGTCTTTGGATTACCATGCTTAGACTTGATAACCTCTCTCAATTTGTCTTCATCCCAAGTATCCATGGTATCAGCCTCTTTCTTTGCTCTGTCATCAGTGTATAAATCTTTCTTTGTAGCCTTCTTATGGATGTTCATATCATGGGAGAATTTACACTTGGCACCTTTCATACAACGACCATCTTTGAAATTAACACATAAGATTGTCTTTGGATCCACTCCAAATGGGACTTTTTGTTCAACTTGACCAAACAATGCACGAGCTTCAGCTTTAGCAGCTTCTTCAGCTTTCTTTTCTTCAAGTCTACGTTTCTGGGCAGCAAACTCCTTCTTTTGCATAGCCATTGAATTCTTAGCATTCTCTTCCACTTCTTTGACAAATCTCTGGACTTTGGCAGATTTGTTTTTCTAATCGATTGGTTAGTCTTGTGCTTTCAATATTTGGTGATGAGCATCCAATTATAAGATATAGGATGTCCGGGGGATTGTTGACTCACGTTCTTTAGACCAAAGGTCTTGTCTGCTGCCAGCTTGTTGGCATCCTTTTTTGGTTTTTGCTCCTTTTGTTTACCTTTCTTTGGAGGCATCTCGTCATGTACAAGTGTGGGAATTAAGTGTCAAACTTCACCCTACAGGTCTCTCTTCCAATACGTCTCATTTCATTTTTTTTTCAGTACTTCGAGATTTTTTTTTTTTGCCCAGTAAGTCGGAATTTGCAGGATTTGGAGATCCGGGGATTTTTATCACTTGTTGCTGGGGTTACTGAACAGTCTTTTCTTAACTGTGGTTACTATGGTAATTTGGAACTTATCTGGCTTGAGCTTTGTTATAACCCTGGCCCCTGAGTCCTGACTATAAAGCTGTTTAATACTCATTTATGGATTTCTAGTGGAGTTTTATTGTCGATTACTTCATTTTCCCCTTGAAGTAAATGATGTGTAAGCCAAAGAATTGGAAGATTTTGTGCACTTGCATGGATTTCAAAGTCACTGATCATGTAATAGACTACTATGTGACCATTCATTAATAAGATTGAAAACTTCACCAACTAATGACCCTTATCTTAGCTCTGTTCCTTTCAATGTCTTCCATGATAGGCAAATTGGGTCTTTGTTTTCAATTAATCACCAATAAAAAGTTATCAGGAAACAATATCTACAAAGTGAATCCAATAATCATAATAATAAATAAATAAAAAACATAAAACTCAAATTGTTCTGGATAATACTCCATGATATCATCAAACGTTCTTCTTTCTTTCCGACCAATTACTAGCAACTCTTTTGAACAAACCAGTTAACTTTGTAAATCTCAAGTATGCACTCGAAATGAGCCAAAATGAAAAAAACGTAGAGACGAACGAAGTGAATGAGGCACCACCACCTAAAGTGACATCCAAATATGATATTTGTTTCTTAATCACATGTTCAACCTTATTAACGACTTGTTTAGCATATACTTTAGTTGGTGTCTTCTTCAAATCAATTAATTCTTTAACAATATCTTCATCCTCACCCAAATAATAGACCGAATCCTTTGGAGTGACGTACTCATGGGAATAGATGTTGGATTCAACAAGGCCAGTGACAACATTAACAACTTTAATACCAAATTCTCTTGTCTCCATTGAGAGAACTTTTGCCAAATGGTCAAAGGCTCCTTTAGAGGAACTATAAGGGAATCTGAAAGGAGTTGGGAACTTTGGGGCCACTGAAGAAGTGAATGCAACAGTGGACTTGTTAATTATCAACAGATCTTTAAAACTCTTGATGAGAGCAGCTGGACCAAAGACATTCACGTCATATACTCTTTGAATATCATCTTTAGATAGATCGAAAATTGCACCAGTTCCAGGAACACCAGCGTTATTGTAAAGAACATCTAATCTCCCAGCAGCTTCCTCCTCGATTAATTTCTTAGCAGTCTCGATATCTTTGTCCTTAGTGATATCAAATGGGAATACAATGGCACCTTGAGTCTCTAATGGTTTCATCAATTCCACGGAACGAGCACCAGCAAACACTTTGTAACCCCTGTCGATGAACTCCTGAGCAAGAGCATAGCCGATCCCAAGGGAGGCACCTGTGATGAAGACGGTCTTTTGATCAGCCATTTATTCTCTGGTTTCTGATAGTTGAAAGTGGATTGGGAAAGAAGAACAGTGGCTGTTGATAGTAATAAATGTTGGTGTTGGTGTTAGTAACAGTACTTTATTGTTAGTGAATATTAATGTTTGACAGTTTCTTATCATGTGGCAAATTAAAAAAAAAACTCTATCGGCCGAGAAACAAAATGGCCCCCCAAAATTAGAGCCCATGAATTAAGAACCAAATTAAGAAATTTTCGTATACAAAATTTTACTTCTTTCTTTCTTCTTCTCCAATCTAAACTAACCCAGATAACCTTCTTAACTTAACAAACAGGGTATTACCAAGAATATTTGTGAATATATCAGCAACTATCTCTTTGGTATCTAATTTTTCCCTTGTGGTTTTTCTTATCTGTATAATGCTCTTGTTGAAATCGTTAATTTGGTCATCATGATTGAAATATTTCGAACAGCTGCGTGGCCGTTTATTTTAATGTGTTGAGCAGTCAGCAGAGTGATATTGTCCGAGAACTGCACGACATCTGTGGTAAGTATTACTTTCACTCAGTCACTCGCCTCTCTCTCGCCTCTCTCTCGCCTCTCTCTCGCCTCTCTCTCGCCTCTCTCGTAATCCTGGCCCATGAACGTGTTATCCCTCTATTTCTCCCCCCTTTTCTCCTACGTTTGCACCTGTAATTGCACACAATTGACGTTAGTACCAATTAAAAGGCCACTACCACTATAAACCGTCACTTGACACTTTTCATCAAGAACTGAAAAACAGAAAAATTGTGCATCAACAAAGCAAAAACAAACCCACAACACCCCCCCATCAGATTCTTCTTAAAAGACAAATATAAAATGGTGCTAAAGAACATATACATCGCTAGAGTAAGTAGCTTGAATGCTTTTCAATTTTTTACACCTTTTGGGACCATCCAACTAACAAATGAGCCCAGCATGGTTATAGGGCAAACTGGCTCCCTGAACCTTATGAACCAGCTCCAACAGGTATAGATTCAGACCCTCCATTGGCCAAGCATGGTGAGGATCAAGCCAAAGAACTGGCTCATTATATTCTCTCCATCACACCACAACCAGAGATCATCTTCACCTCACCCTTCTATCGCTGCTTGCAAACTTGTACGCCCATCGCTGATGTATTGGATATTGATATCGAACTTGAGAACGGTATAGGTGAGTGGTATAAACCAGACCGTCCAACCATCCCTAAGCCTGCTGGCTATGATGTACTATCGCCCTTTTTCACTCATTTAAAGCAAAATTGGACCCCAACGTTGTATCCAAGTTTAAAAGGTGAAACAGAAGACGATATCTTTGAAAGATGTGGTGAATTTTTGAAACAATTTATCCCAAAATTCGAAGAACAATACCCTGAAATTGAAACTGTGCTGTTCGTTACTCACGCTGCTACGAAGATCGCCCTGGGTACACAATTATTAGGTCTATCAACTGTTCATGACACAATCGATGATGAAGATACAAGATTACGTGCCGGTTCTTGCTCCTTGGATAAGTTTGAACGTTCTAAAGAAGAACCAACACAATGGAAAATCACAATGAATGGGAATGTGGAGTTTTTAACCGGTGGAGAAGAGATGCATTGGGATTTTGCCAATGGATTTGAAGCTGGTTCAGATGCTGATTTAAAAGCTAGAGCTGATAATTGGGAATTGAAAAAAGTGAGTGATGAAGAATATCAGGACGTGTACGTTACTCTGGATATCCCAAGGACAAACTTCAGTACTAACACGATCCAACCAACAGCCAAGTTACAAGTAAGTGGATTACATACGGAGACTCCATTATTTAAAATTGATAATGATGTATATCAGGGTAGTTGGAAGAAATTGGTGGGGACAGAGGTTGCCTTCACTGATGATTTACAGGAGTGTTACAAAGTGGTGGATAGATTACAGTTGGAAGATGTGATCCCCTCTTAGAATTATAATATATGTGATAGATGTTTGTTAGTTATGGTGTAGTTGAAGTATGATCAGGTAAGGTGAAGACAACTTTACTCATGGTTGGTTTTAAATGTATGTTTATTTGTCTGAAATATAGCGCAAGAAAAGGACGTTGTATAATTTGATATGTGTACCTATTATAATTAGAGATCAAATTCACGCTATTCAAGTTATATAATATAATATTTGTGTTGCTTTATTAGAATGGCAACTTTGAATTGGTTCTTACATTTCACAAATCGGACAACTTGCCAAAAATTTGTTAATTGCCGAGGTGGAAACTTTTCACTACGGCATCATGATATTTCAAAACATTGAGAGAAGCCAATAGCCGATCAAAGGGAAAAGAAAGGGTCCTAAAAAGAAGATTCAAACACCAATTAGAGAGTAAAGAGACTACCAGCAGGGAGATATTGTTAACAGTGGTAGATGTTTAAAGGGATAGACAATATTGACACAAGAATTGATACCCACAAGAATTGACCAAAAAAAAAGATTGCAGCACCTGAGTTTCGCGTATGGTCTCCCACTACACTACTCGGTCAGGCTCTTAGCAGCTTAACTACAGTTGATCGGACGGGAAACGGTGCTTTCTGCTAGATATGGCCGCAACCGAAAGTGTTTGGAAATAACTCAATCATACTGAGTGCGGGTTATTACATAATATAACAGGCATTTAGCCTATCCAAAGTTTAACAAAAAGAAGTAACCAGTAATGAGACATTCAAATTGATAATCGAGAGAGAGAGCTCAGTATGGAACTTGCACAAGGTAGGGATAATGGTGTATGGCTTTCTGGTATCTTCCAAAACACAATTATCATGATGGTATACGAAGAGAGGGATCACAAACTTTTTCGTCTGTTCTTATCATACACTACTTCCAATTATTTATCATCACTATTAAGCTATGTGCATTTTCCCCTAAGTGATGGACCCTCGTTGAGTATTGATATATAGATTAAAATGTATGGGTTTAAAAAGTAGAACATAAAAAAAAGAGCATAAAAGTTGAGGGGAATGTTATAATTAAGGACCAAGATTAAGATCAGTACTTAACACCAGAACTGACTTCCAATTGTTCAATGATTGGGTTGAAAACATTTGGGTTTAAATCATCTTCAGTGTAACTCAATTGCTTTTCAGTCCATAAGTTAGGTTCAGGGACATAACCTTCAACACCAACGTTACATAACCCACCACGGGCTTCTAAGTCCTTAATTCTTGGTAAGTCCAAAGTCTTGTAAACGTCCTCCATAGCATTCAGAAGAATATCGGATAATTCTTGATTGTGACCTGGAGTTGGAGTGATTCTTAAACTTTCTTCACCACGGGCAACGGTTGGGAAGTTGATGGCTTGAACGTAAATTCTATGCTTATCCATCAATAAATCAGAGGCCTTCTTAGCCAAAGTGGCATCACCAATGACAACAGGAATAATATGAGATGGGTTTGGCATCACTGGAACACCCAACTTGTTCAATTCATCCTTAACATATCTGGTATGGACTTGTTGTAATTGACGATCTTTTAAGTAAGATCTTTGATAACGGATGGCTTCACTAGAACCAGCCAAGACAGAAGGTGGTAAAGAAGTGGTGAAGATGAAACCTGGAGCATAAGATCTTAACCAATCAATGATGTTTCTTGAAGCGGCAACGTACCCACCAACAGTACCAAAAGATTTACCCAATGTGGCAGTGATAATGTCAATACGATCTAAAGTTGTTTTAAAATTTGGAGAAGCGATACCTGCTTCACGATGAGCTTCAAAATCAACATGTTCAGCAACACCGGCACCATGAGGACCATATAACCCAACAGCATGGACTTCATCCAAAAAGGTCAAAGCACCATACTTGTCAGCCAAGTCACAAATGGCAGCAATATCAGCAACTGAACCAGACATGGAATAAACTGATTCAAAAGCGATCAATTTTGGTTGAGATTTTGGATATTTTTGTAATCTTCTTTCCAAATCTTGTAAATCATTATGTTTAAAGACCTCTTTTTGAGCTTTTGAATGTTGAATACCAATAATCATGGAAGCATGATTCATTTCATCAGAGAAAATGACTAAATCTTTCATCTTTTGACCTAAAAGGGTTAAAACAGCATCATTAGCAACGAAACAAGATGAAAACACCAAGGCACCTTCCTTCTTATGCAAGGCAGCGATTTCAGATTCTAAATTGATGGCATGTTTGTTATGACCAGCAATGTTTCTAGTACCACCGGCACCAGCACCATATTTTTCCAAAGTTTTGGTCATAACGTCAATAACTTGTGGGTTTCTACCCATAGCCAAATAATCATTAGAGCACCAAACAGTCACCTTGTCATCTTCAAGGGCACGATGGGCCTTTGGGAATTCCTTGGCCAATCTATTGATGTTGTTAAAATAACGATATGAAGAATCAGATCTCTTCTTCATGATTTCATTTTCAAATAAACCATCATAATCAAATGATGATTCTTGAGTACCATGTTGAACCAAATCTTCATCAAACTCGACTTCAGCAGTAGCATGAGAGGCAGAACGAACCTTTGTTGAAGTAACATAATCACGTGTTTG
Source organism: Taiozyma dajiaensis (assembly GCA_030579075.1). Taxonomy (NCBI): domain Eukaryota; kingdom Fungi; phylum Ascomycota; class Saccharomycetes; order Phaffomycetales; family Wickerhamomycetaceae; genus Taiozyma; species Taiozyma dajiaensis. The sequence goes on along the minus strand of JAKUAB010000063.1, from coordinate 23,067 downwards.
TGATTTAGTTTTCAAAGCTGGACCCATAACTGGACAACCAGTAGCTTCGATAGCTAAAGAGGATCCATTGATAGATTTGGCAAGCTTTAAATTGTTCTTGACAAAAGGACAAAGTTTTGCGGACTGACGAGCGATAGTCTCCATTTGATAATAAGTTGATGATTGAAACTTTGTTATTAAATTAGAAGAGTTAAAAGAACAAGTTAAAGTGTTGAAAAAGAAAGTTTTTAGAATTTTTTTTTCTTCTTTTCCAATCATTTCGGATCATTTTTTTTATATTTAAATAATTATTTTATATTTTTTTTTTTAAACTTTCAAAGGCCGATCACAAATATTGTTTTTAAGCTTAATTAAAATGAAAATTTAGAAAGACATTTGAAGAAGATGGTGGAAGAAGAATAGGAAGAAGAAGAGGTCAATATATTGATATAATTGTATAATTTTATAATGATATATATTGTTTATAGGCTTTAAAGAGCAAAAATTCCATCTTTTTCAGCATCCTTTTTGGTCTGACAATATTTTAACACCGCCAAAATTCATTACAAAGTGCAGAGCTCTCATTGGTCAATATCAATTTGAAGTGAGAGGTAATTTGTCTGGAGTTTAGAACCTGCATTTATATTTCGCACTTGTTGCTATGGTTATGTATCTATTGTTCCTATTGGTGAATCATCTTTATTTCAGAACCTTTGAGTCTTGACTAATTAATTTAGCTGATCACGACGTCTAATATACTGATTAGTCTTTTAAGTATTTGTATATTTAACTTCTGGAATTCCAGCTCAGCTCAACATGGACAAAGCGTTATGAGGTGATTTTAAACAGTTGGCTTCTTTGTAATCGGGCCATTAGTTTATAAATCCTGTATCATTAACTTGCTTTACCAATTCCAGTAATATTGGTGATATTCCCTTGTAATAGTAAATTCCATCGCTCATAACCTTACCAGTTAGATGCTCAAGTTACTAATTCTTACTCTAGAAGCTTCTTCTCTCTAAATAGAATCTCAACTAGATAAGGAACCAAAGGCTTTCAGCCTTTTCTCCTTCATTTACATATTAACAATATAGAACGTTTCTCAAGCTATCGAATTCACATTATAGATTTTAATTAATTAGTGGCGACAAACAACGATACCAATCCATGTTTGTGTTTTGTCTATGACTGAACTCGGTGGTGTCTCAGTTATATAGCAAATGAGAGTTTTGGTACGACCTCTTTCCAAAGATAATACAACACTGGATATATTTCATTACTTTTTAATCAAAGAAGAGGCCCCACATTAGTACACAAAAGACTTAACAAAAAGATGTCTTATCGGTTCCTTCTTTGTCTCAAGTCCTAATATTTGTTCATATATGTGTTCTTCATCAATGAGAAGAGACTATATTCAATGAGTATTTGACTTATTCCTCCATTGTTGACACACTTTCATAGAGAGTGATCTAATATGATTTATCTTTCCTTGTGGTGTTAAGGTTCAGCTTTATGATTATAAAGAAGTTACACTTGAAATGATAATAATTAAAATACCCAATATTATAAGTAAAGATGTCTTTATCGTAGTTACTATAAGTTCTTTTCATTCAAGAGATGTTGAGTCGACTAGAGATACTTTAGCAATGACTGAAGAGAATGAAGCCAATTATGGGGGTTTTCTTTTGTTTTAATAAGTAACTGAGATTCAGGAACATTCTCCTCCAATTTATATAGATATCTTCCACTTAGATTCGGTATCTTTGTTTTATTGCCCTTCCAGTGTAATTGTTCACATTGACGTCTCCAAAGAAATCCATTACAAAGAAAGATATTCATTTAATAATCATATATTTAGATCACTCTTCATTCAATTGTGTGGATTATTAAAAATAAAATGACAACACATATACTTAAAGGTGAACCACAAGAACAGAAGTTTCAAGATATAAACAAAGTTATAATTCGAGCACTTTCCGTAATATTGCTCAGATATCATCCATTTTGATCCTGACCACGAGAATTCGACAATACAATAGAACGAAGATGTTCTTGAATAATCAAGTTTTATCTTCTTGAAACATTAAATAACTTCTTTGTTTTTTTTTAATGACAAATGGCCACCCTTTTATATCTTTTTTTTTTGCAATTTGTGGGGAGACTTTGATCAGTTTTATAATTAACCGCCATTGAAGAGAGAATATGATCAACAAATCAACAAATCAACAATTTACAATCTTTTTTGAATTCCTAATAATAAAATAAAATCATACAAATTTCCATATAACGAAAAAAAAGTATCAACTCCCTTTTTGAATATAAGAGTCATCTCTCATCAGTTTAAAAATAAAAACACACGAATAAAATAGAAAATCTTGTAAGATTTAAAAGTTTGGTGTAGCAGCAGCCTTATTCTTTAATAGATCATTCTTCAAGTCATCAACATCAACTTGTTCAGAAGCAACTTCCTTAACTTGGTCAACAAATGATTGTGGAGTTGTTTCTGGCACTGATGGGAAGGCGTTGGTGTTAACTTCAGCTGAAGTTGGGGCAACATTGGTGACAATTGGCTCAGTTTGTTCATAAGTGGTGTCAATTGGCTTCTCAAATGGATTCTTGGTGGATTTGACATTGGATTCGGTGGTTTGAGCACCGGAAGTGGAAGCAGTAGTTGATTGGGAGAAGGCTTCTGGAGAAGTTTCACCAACAGTGGTTGAAGCAGTTCTGACTTGATATTTGGACTTGATAAATTTAGAAACTGGACCCAATTTTTCATCAGCTTGTTTGATGTATGGAGCTGCCTTTTCAGAAGCCAATTTAGTGTATTCAGCAGATTTTTCAGAGGTAACTTTGTAAGCTTGTTTCAAAGCAGCATTGATTTCATCTTGATATTTCTCATAAACAGCAGGTAAAGTAAAAGCAGCAATGGTAGAGATCAAGATCAAATTATATAGGGAAATCCAAGAAGTGATCTTGTACAAGATGTAAAACAAACCAGAGGTTTTCAAAGTGTTTTCAACGTTGAATGAATATAACAATTTTTGACCTTCTTTTTCCAAACATGGCAAGTCCTTTGACAATTGTTCTAAAAACTTGGAGGTGTATTTGGAGAAGGTGTTTGAGTAATCTGGTTTAACTCTGGTGACGAACCCAGTACCAGTGACAAGCTTACCAGCATATTCAGCAGCAGCAGAGGTCAATAGAGCGTAAAAGCCTAATCTAAAGAACAAACTTAGCAAGTTGACTGATTTCAACACAACAAGGGCAAGAATGACAGTACCAAAGACCTTACCGGTTTCAACTGGGTTGTCCCAAGTGAGTAATGGGAGGCCAATGGACTTTTTGTTTATGACAGGAGTAGAAGAAGACATTTCCGAATGAATTGAGTGGCGTTTGAATCCCTTTTGATTTGATCTTTTTTTTTTCAAAGGAGAAAAATCAAAAAAAAAAAAAAAAACTTTCAAATTGCGGATTTTCCCAATTTTTTCACACAAATAAAGGGAAGGGAAAATTCCGGGTAACCTCCAACTGATAAGCTCCCCCATTGACCATTGACCATTAATCAGTCATTAATGGGAACATTATCTTCATAAAATGGATTAAATCCAACTTATCAATGATCATCTCCATTTGAAAAGACTCAATTTTAAATCATATGTGATTTTTTTGGGGATTTTACCCTTAAATTCAGCATATTGACCAAACAAAGAATGTGTTGTGTCATGTGACTTCACAGAAGTTTTAGCAACGGTGTTCATAACTTTGCCACAATGACAAATGAGCAAATCATTTGAAGACAACGTGTCAATTGAAGAGATTTTAACCTTATTAGATGTTGTATGGAAAATAGGAGAAATAATTGGACAATTGGACTCTAAATCAACAGTTAATGAACCAATTTGAAATTGGTAACCAGTCACAAGACATTTAAGAACGTTCATTTGATCAGTTTCTTGTTCTCTTCCCTCTTGATTCAATGGTGCCTCCAAGGTACTTTGAAGTTGTTTATATGTGGATAATACTTGTCTCTTATCCTGTGTTTGATAAAATGCATTGAATTTGAAAGTTTGTTTATCACTCTTGATTTGACCATTGGTTATAGTTATAATCTCATCAAATACTTGAATCATTGTCAGGAAATCATTTTCAGATTTATAATCTTTCAAATATATTGATAACTTTGCCCAGTTCAATGATTGAATGATTGATACGATTTTTAACATTTCATTCGCACAATTATATGAAATGGAATAGATCAATGAAGTAAACAGGTTCAAATTGCTTAATGTATAATCAAATTGGAATTTGAGTACTCGCTTTGCAAGATCTGTCAATATTGGTTCATTGTTAATTATTGTGATAAGTCCCATGTATACCAATTGATTCAATGCTTTTCTAATTGATTGTTCAGCTGGCTTCTTAATAAACTTCACATCATGGAGCTTCTTTGTGTCTAATAACAATAATAATAAAGCTGACAAGTTCCCATCATGTGATGATGATTCATCCAACTCTTTCACTTCAGATTCATTAAACATACCAAAGTATTTGGAGTTCTTTGTGGTGGATAGTAACGCTATTGATTGAACAATCGTGCGTTTATCAGGGACACCACCATTTAACACATATGCAGAGTCGTTAAGCTGATCAAATTGTAATTTAACAACATCACCGACATCAATGATGTATTTCACATTGTTATCAGGCATCTCGAAGAAATCAGACGCGTTATTATGGAATACGACGCGTCTTGCAGTCTCGGTTGTCACTTTGTACTTTGACACATCCAGAATGGTGGATATTGGTGATTTCAAAGACATTAATGGTAAGTCAGATGCAAAGCCAACGTTAGAGGTCAGCATAAGGATGTCATACTGTTGGGATTTGTCCATATCAAAGATCTTGTTCAATACAGTGGTGATTTCAAAGATTTTATTAGAGGTGGATTGTTGGATTTCATAATAAGTGGAGACAGGGTATTTATCAACAAGATCAATGGTGATCACTGTGGAACCAAAATCTTTGAAATGCTTCTTTAAGGAGTCACTTTTCAAGGTAAACTTCAATGGGATGATTAGTTTGGACTTTAACTTTCCAATCATTGAAAGTAACACTTGAGACTTAAATGACCCATCATCAACTCCATCAATGATGATAAAGTCGAAATCATAAAGCCTTTCAGGGGAGTTTCTTAGCAGGAACAACATCACAGCACAAGTCAACCACACTGACGATCCATCAAGTGTGAATCGATCATCATAAATAGATTTTTGATACACCATGGCCCCATAGAACTTGGTTAATCTGAAGTCATCGCTCACCAAAAGTGTTGTCTTCCCTTCAATCCTGGAAAGAAATTGGAATAAAGATCCACCTCCAATTGGAGGTGGCAATAGGAGCACATCATACTTTTCTAATGCATAGAGTAACTGGTCTTCTTTGCCACTGAAGAGCATTTAATTCAAAGTCTTCACAGGGTTTATCCCAACAAATTTTCAAGCCTTCCCAATAATATTGTTGGTGCCATGTGAAATGTTAAATAAAAATGAATAAACAAGAAAAACTTCCGAAAAAAACGCCACCCAAAACATACAAAACTCGCAAAACAAACAAACTAAAAGATAACCAGAAGCATGAACAATGATTCAATGTCTTCACAACGGGGTTTAACCACTTTGTTCCACCAATAAATCCGGAGTTTCCCCGTATTATGTTTTGCTCATCGCTGATTGGCCGGTTCCGCGAAACGGTGTGGCCCGAAACCGGAGATTCCTTTCCTATGAATCATACTCATCTCATGAAAAGAAAAAAAAAAAAAACAGTCAATTCCGATTACCTTTCAATATTGTTAAAAGAAAGATTGATTGACTATAAAATGGGTAGGTTATTCACACGTTGCTTCTCCAGCACCGTTTCTCGCCACGCGGGCCAGAACCTCACTGAGAAGATCGTGCAGAAATACGCTGTCGGGCTTCCCCAGGGTAAATATGTCAAATCTGGTGATTATGTCTCCATCAAACCTGCTCATTGTATGTCCCATGATAATTCATGGCCTGTGGCTTTGAAGTTCAAAGGGCTTGGTTATAAATCCGTCAAAGACAACAGACAAGTGGTGATGACCTTAGATCACGATGTCCAAAATAAGACAGAGAAGAATTTAGAAAAGTATAGAAACATTGAAAACTTTGCAAAGGAACAAGGTGTGGATTTTTATCCTGCTGGTAGAGGTATTGGTCATCAGATCATGATTGAAGAAGGGTATGCCTTCCCATTGAACTTGACAGTTGCCTCAGATTCACATTCAAATACTTATGGTGGTGTAGGTGCCCTAGGAACTCCAATTGTTAGAACAGATGCTGCTTCCATCTGGGCAACAGGTCAAACTTGGTGGCAGATCCCACCAGTGGCTAAAGTTGAGTTGAAGGGGAGATTACCACAGGGTGTCACTGGTAAAGATGTTATTGTTGCCCTATGTGGTGCATTTAATAATGATGAAGTATTGAACCATGCTATCGAATTCACTGGCGAACATATTGATGAATTATCAGTTGATTATAGATTGACTATTGCTAACATGACCACTGAATGGGGTGCCCTATCAGGTTTATTCCCAGTTGATGACACTTTAATTAACTGGTACAAAAGTAGACTCAACGTATTACCACAACCTCACCCAAGAGTCAATGCTGAAACTGTCCAAAATCTAATAGACAATAAAGAAGCTGCTGATCCAGATGCATATTATGCTAAGCACTTAACCTTGGACTTATCCTCATTGTCACCATACGTTTCTGGTCCTAATTCTGTCAAGGTTTCCAACTCATTAGCTGAATTATCTAAACAAAACTTAAAAGTTAACAAGGCTTATCTGGTATCTTGTACCAATTCAAGACTATCAGATATTAAGGCTGCTGCTGACGTTATCCAAGGTCATAAGATCGCTGATGGCGTTGAATTTTATATCGCTGCTGCCTCTTCAAACGTTCAAAAGGATGCCGAAGACATTGGTGCTTGGAAAACTCTATTAGATGCTGGTGCTATTCCATTACCTGCTGGTTGTGGTCCTTGTATTGGGTTAGGTACTGGTCTACTGAAAGAAGGTGAGATTGGTATCTCAGCAACAAACAGAAATTTCAAAGGTAGAATGGGTTCAAAAGATGCCCTTGCTTACTTAGCCTCCCCAGAAGTCGTTGCTGCTTCTGCTGTATTGGGTAAGATTGGTGGTCCTGAAGAAATTGGCGGTGGTCCAGTTAATGGTGCTCAAGGTATCATCAAGACCATTGAGATCCCATCAAAGCCCCAATCCAGTGACGATGCGGCCGCTGGCGATGCCGTGGAGATCTTGGATGGCTTCCCAAGATCCATCGAGGGTGAATTGGTGCTTTGTGATGCTGATAACATCAATACTGATGGTATTTATCCAGGTAAATACACCTATCAAGATGATGTCTCTAGAGAAAAGATGGCTGAAGTTTGTATGGAGAATTATGATTCTGAATTTGGTGCAAAGACAAAAGCCAATGATATCATCATTTCTGGTTTCAACTTTGGTACTGGTTCTTCAAGAGAACAAGCAGCCACTTGTATCTTGGCTAGAGATATGAAATTGGTTGTTGCCGGTTCCTTTGGTAATATCTTTTCCAGAAATTCCATCAACAATGCCCTATTGACCTTGGAAATCCCAGATTTGATCAATATGTTGAGAGATAAATACAAAGATGCACCAAAGGAATTGACAAGAAGAACAGGTTGGTTCTTAAGATGGGATGTTGAAACTGCCACTGTGACTGTTAAAGATGGAACCAGTGGTGATGTTGTCTTGAAACAGAAAGTTGGTGAATTGCCTGCTAATGTTCAAGAGATTATAGTTAAAGGTGGTTTGGAAGGTTGGGTTAGAGCTCAATTACAAGAGTAGATTTAACTCTTATTTATCTACATATTACAACAACTCTGTGGAAATAGAATTACAGTGGTTATAATCTAATTACAACCGTAGTTAATGCAACCAAACATTTTAATTATCCTAAAAACACTAATGTACAATTCTTTTTAACTTTTCTATGATATCATGAGGAGGGAGTTAGTTCATTTAGATAAGGCTGGGATTTCCTTCACCACTTCGTCAAAGTTTTCACGGTATTCTTCAGCTTTACCCTCGTTCTTCTTGCTCTTACCACCACCTGGTACGATCATAACGACAGAGGTTGGTCTCTTGGTGGCACCAGCAGAACCTAGATCTTCCTTTGATGGAATGAATAGGAATGGGACTTGGGTGTCTTCACACAAAACTGGGATATGAGAAATGACATCTGGTGGAGAGATATCACCGGCAATGACGACTAAACCTTTCTCACCTTTTCTTAAAGCCTTGACAACTTCCTTAACACCTCTCTTAACGTGTTTGGCCTTGGAGGCCTTCTTAACGGTTTTCAGGACTTTCTTGTTCAACTTCTTTGGTGCTAGAGGCTGGGCAAAAGGTAGGACAGCTGGTAGTCTCTTCTCATAGTTGTCGAGTTCTGTGTTTTCCTCCTTGGAGCTGGACTTTTCCTTCTTAGCCATGGTTTAATTGTATAATTTTAATGGTTGGTTGTTTGTATATTCCAAGTCCGATGAGCCTTAAAATTTTTTTTATTTTACTTAACCACCAAAGACTCGCGAACTTTACCCGGCTTTGATGTGGTTTTTTTTCCACCAAACCTGAAAATTGGGAAACTTTTCACTTTTAAAGAAGACATAAAAGAGAACCACCAAAAAGACTTTAAAAAAACAGAAAGTGTATAAAAGTGTGCTTTTATTTGCATTCTATTTTCTTTGCAAAATGTCATCTTTCTTAAAGCAGAGTATCCGTTGCTTCTCAACCTCTGCCGCAGCTTTGGGGAAGCCGGGCTGTAATGTTGTCAAACCGGTCCATCATAGGGTCAAGATCGATAAGAAAGCTCTATCTCCAAGATTCCCGGGCCTAAAGTACTCCAAATTAGACATTAGACACCCGGGTTATAAACCAGTGGCTACCCATCAGGATAGGGTCCAAGAACACTATGATCATACGCTGGCCTCCGATCTGCTGCTGATCAATGCACAACATAATGAACCAAGACAACTGGGGAAGAAGAAAAGAGAGTGGGATGGTTCATCTCCATTCCACCTCAATCGTCCTTTAAGAAAACCAAAGGGTTCCGTTACAGAAACACCAGACATTAAACCACACACACATAAGAACATCCCAATGATACAGGAGCTGCATATCAATTGTTATGTCGAATCAGCTAAAGATAACGTTAACAATGCCATTGCTGCCCTAGTACAACTACAACAGATTACCGGCCAAAAACCAAAGCCAATTTACTCCAAGACCAATGTTATCCATTGGAGAGTGCGTGCTGGCTACCAAATGGGTGCCAAGACCGTGTTGAAAGGTAGAGCTTTGTCCCAATTCTTATCCACATTATCTGAGATTGTCCTACCAAGGGTTCGTGATTTTAAAGGTGTCACCAACAAGAGTGGTGACAACTTTGGTAACATCCAATTCGGTCTAACGCCAGCAGATGTTAGATTTTTCCCAGAGATTGAAGGTAACCAGGATTTATGGCCAAAAACTTATGGTTTCCATATGAACTTTGTCACCACTGCTCAAACCGATGCTGAAGCTAAGACTCTACTAAGTGCTTATGGTATCCCATTCACCGGCTCTGAAAAGGGTGTTAAGCCAGAAAACGTTGAATACTAGTCATCTGTATATATAAGATACAACCTATCGTACATAGAATCAAAGCTATTATTGTAAGTTTCAAAAAATTTATATTTCAAGTTTATAGAAAAATTAAGTGGGATCCAAACGACATGAAAGAGCAAATGAGAGTTTTAAACATGAGTGATGATAGCCTTGTTGGTCTTACGAGCAATAGCAGCGACTCTATCACCCAATGACAAAGCAAGACCTTGACCCTTGGAACGTATTCTGACATGACCAACGATTGGGCCATCTGTTTGCTTTTCAATACACAGGTTGGCTAAGGCGTCTTCTCCAAAGGATGATCTGGAATATAAGTTTGCACTCAAGAATTGACATTCTTCACCAATGACGGCACCTGGAGTTAGACAGGTCATGTTGGTCTCTTTTAACAATTGATCGAAATAATCTTTCAAAGATGGCAAGTTGGACATGATGACGATCTTGTTTTCCCATTCAAATTCGTTCCACATGGTACGGAACTTGTTCTCTGAACATTTGGCAGGTTTTATATAATCCATAATATCAACATGAACGTCATTCAAGATAACAATCTTACTTTCATGACCATGGGACCCATCATAAACAATGTTACCGAAAATGACACCAGTATCAGCAGAGGTAACCTTGACAGTGACTTGAACTTTGAAGAACCCATGAGGTGGAATGTTTTGTGTGGTTGGCTTGTCCAGGACTTTCAAATCACCCAATGTAGCGAATTCAACATGTAAGTTCTTCAAAGTTTCTTTAGTTTGGTTAACTAGCAAAACATCCAAGACAACGTCAAATTGTTGAACTTTCACATAGGCTTCAGCATAGACAGGATCTGAGAAACCGGTCAATTGGACAATCTTTTTCAATCTGGAAGATAGATCTTCCTCAACCTTAACACCAGTGGCTGCGGTTAGATCTTCTTCAACAGTGTCTTGTGGATCTGATTTACCAAATTGTCTGAATTCAATCAAATCATCAACTTGTTGCAAATGTTTTTGCAATTCATCAGCATCCTTTTGAGCTTTCTTCTTATCTTCAACATCAATTTGAACTTTGAAGGCATCTCTGGTGGCTTCTAAGAAGGCGATTTCCAATAATCTGTTTTCTTTACCTTCTGCAATGTATGAAATAGCAGTCAAGATTCTTTCAGCTGAATCTTCATCAATCTTCTTAGCAACATAAGAAGTTTGACCAACTCTTAATATACTAACAAGAATCAATAGACCTTCAGCTTTGATGGCATTTAAAACCTTAAAATCCTTTGAAACTTCTTCAAATCTTAAAATCAATTTAACAAAAGTAGAAGCCAATACAGCAGATGTGTAAAATTCACCATCAATGATGAATTGACGTAATGGTGGTCTTGTAATATCCTTTCTGTCATCCCTCTCAGTGGTTAAAGCAGTTTCAGTGGCATAGGTACCATCTGGTAGGACGACTGGTTTGGAAGAGGATTCTTGTTTTCCTTCAACTTCTTCATCCCCTGTCGAATCACCACGGTTTTTTCTCTCACTTTGGATGATTGGAACTTCACCGACACTGGCACGGATGTGTTTCCAGGCAGCTTCAATGTCTTTTTCAACTAGTGCATATTCACCAATGATCCATAAGACACCGCGGAAGACCTTACCACTTCTAATTTGATCAAGGGCCTTCAACAAACGGTTGATGATTGAACTTCTTTGTTCCGGGAATTTCTCAACGACTTCCTTGATGAAGCTTAGTATCTCAGTGGCTGATGTAGTGGATAAATCTGGGATGAAGTCTAATAGTAAATCGACGACACCGGCAGCAACTTGGGCGAATCTAATGGCTGTTTGATGGATAGCAGAGATCAATAATTGTCTGTATTCGACAGATTTATCAGCATCAGAGTTGACGGTTTTTTGTAATTCCTTCTTGAACAATTTCAACACTTCTTCAACATTTCTACTGGAGATCAATTCCAAAGAGATCTCAATGGCTCTTCTCTTGATATCAACATCTGGTGAAGAAAGGATTCTCAAAATATCTAGAATTGAGTCTTCCAAAACACCTGGGTTCTTAGCATGTATATCATCAATTCTTTCCAAGGCGATCAACTTGACATTGTTGTCACTTTCTTTGATAGCCAATTCAATGAACTTGTTAGCAGCTAGTGAGATGAATGAAGGGTTACTAGTTAAGACAGTCAACGTTAAAGCAGCTTCATACACAACAGCATTGGAAGAAGATTCTAACAATTCAGATAACAAATTGATATACCTCGTTCTCAAATCAGTGGCCTTGTCCTTTCTGAAGAATTCAATGAAGGCCAGTTGTAATAATGAGTCAATGGAGCTTAACGAACTGATATTTTCTTGGATATAACGTAAAGCAGCTTCTCTATCCAAGTTACCCAAACTGATGAAAGCATTACGCTTACAAGTTGGATCAGTTTCGACCAAAAGGAAGTCATTGATAATTTCTGGAGCATCTGGGATCAAATGGTCGGAAACTTGATAGATGGAGTAAATGGCAAAGATAGCATACTTACGAACGTAAGCGTGACGATGTTCCAAACAAGCACGAGCAGATGGGACCAGTTGTTCTAAAAGTTCAGGCTCATGTAACTTGGTCAAGAATCTCAAGGTGTTACCACGGATGTATTCATTTGGGTGTTGTAAATCCTTTTGAATGGCATTACAGACCAAGATCATCTCTTGTTTCAATTTACCGTCAGAATCTAATTTTTGAACGATTTCCCAATAAAAGTACAGCAATTTCTTTAACTCTTTGTTTCTGGATGGCATGACGTATCTGATAACATGCATCAACAATTCAGGCATTGGATTACCATCTAGCATTGCAATCAAGATTTGCTTCATGGCGTCAATTTTGGACTCATCTCTGTTCTTCTCTAGCAAGGTTCGATACTCAGAGATAGAGACCTTGCTAGCAGGATTAGGGTCGTAGACCAAAGTGTAAGCAACGTCAGTCATTGTTTTTGGTGAAGAGTTAGTGTCTCTTGGTTTGATTAATGTCCTTGGCTTGTTCAAAGAAGTTAACCGTAAGTTTCTAAAGCCTAGTGTAAGATACCAAATAAAACACGGGAGAAGACAAAGCAGGGCAGAGTCTTGATGGTAAATGGTGGCAATTGAAACAAGAAGACAGTAACTAAACGGTTTTCAATGACGTGAGGGTTGTTGTATTTTGGTTTTGATTCGTGTTTGATCTCGAAAAGTTGTTTTCGTTGTTCTTTTCGCCTGAAATTCTAGACTTCCCAATTAGGAAATGTAAAGAGTAGTATATACGACCAACGTTTTACCAGCAAAAGAGAGTAGAATAACTAACTTCTGTACATACTTGACCAACCAGAAGAGTACAATCGCCAATATTACATAGATCTGGAAGTGTTATTGACTGGGGATATAATATATTTATGACATCCTATGAAATGGATAAATTATTGAGAACTCCCAAAAGGGAGATTTCCAGAATCATTACTAGATTCCACAACGGGACTGGCCTTTTATATGAAGGTCTTACAAGGCTAAAATATGTTGGTTGATGGAAGCGAATTCAAGCATTATGGTAGTTACTACGCATATGCGAAATCAAACATCAAGAGCTCTAACACAAAGCAGGATGTCTATTAGAAGAAGAAGTCCAGTGAAAGAGTCTAATCGCTGTCAACATCAGGATTAGCAATGAATAACGTCATACCTTGTTTTGGCTTGCCACCATCCATCACTGTACCTGATCTTCCCAGTAGGTTTTGATTCGTGATCTTATCTTGTAGCAACGTACCAGACCTGTTGATAGAGCTTTTCGAAGTTTCAGTTCTAGGAGAAGATGTAGGATTTGGTAAACTTGAGAATGATTGAGTTGGTGAACTTTCTAATTTGAATGAACTGCCACTCTCAGTCTTATATCTCTCCAGTTCATTACTGTGTCTTTCAAGGATTGAATTGTTGGATGATGGAACAATATCATCTTCATCGTCAACTTCTGATGCCAATAGACGTGGTTTTATCTTTCCATGTTTCAAATCAACCTTATGACGGACAGCGCCTTTCTTATAAGACACCTTTGACAGAGTTATTCTCAACTTGGAATGATCAATCTCTGAAATACCAATCGGAAGACCCCATTTAGAAGCTGGAGCGGTACTGTTTGACGTCGCAGATGAATTTCTCAGTTGTTCGACGTATGAAGATTTCTCAGGAATGTGAATTTCAGAATGTGGTAGGTTTGGTGAAACTGGTGATGGGTCTTCTTTAATTGAGTTGTACATTGGTGAGATTGGAGCAGTAACTGAAACAGATCTGGCAACTCTGGTGGCGGCTGGGGCATCCGATGGTGGTGGTCTTCTGGACGGTAGCTTAGCGCTTGGGATGTAGGCAACTGGTGCTGCAATTTCATCTCTTCTGTCATAATTGATGTTCTTGTGCCCAATAAGTGAAGGTTGCAAATGTAGTACTTGTTCGGATTGTGGGAATGATGATAAGCTGTCTTGATCTCTCGAACTTAATTCCATATCACTTGGGTTTGGACCATTGTAGTAATGATGATTAACTGGTGAAAGGTCCCTCGGGAGCTCCAGACCCACAGGACTTTTACTGGTGAAACTCAGAATCTCACCTTCTTCTTCATCAGTTCCAGCCTCGATTGGTGCAGGTCTTTGGAGATCTTCTTGATGGACAACACTGTAGCCATTTCCGTAATACTTCTCTTCAGTATTTCGACCAAATGAGTTCTCATCTTCATCGCTTGATGAGTAATTACCATCATTAACAACATGGAACGTCCTTTGTTCTGGGACGGAACTGTAATTACTAGCAGCACCACAACTTGTCCTTTCAGAGCTCAGGTCATTATTAGCGACATGAAGTTGTCTGGTGTTACCAATTGATGGATCATAGCTGTACTCCGATTCATTATCTTTTTCTCTAGTAACTACATTTAAAATTTCAGCGTCAGTACCACGATTTGGTGATTCGTATGGGGAAACAACCACCGAGTCCTCCCCAGATCTGGACAGTTCTTGGTTCAAATTAATTTTGGAGCCAGATCTAGCCATTGTATTCACAGGTACTTCCAGAGTTTCGAATGGATAAGCTTCACCATGGATGATATGTTGGTTGAAAATTGAGTTATCGTCCTCTTCGCCACCAGATAGTGCCCTTATTTGTGGAGAACTTGATCCAAAAGGAGATGGTGAAGGTTTATAATCTATTTCAGGCATCACGGAAGAAGTTTCAACAGCAGAATTGGAGTCTGATTCATCTGTAAAAGCAAAACCGGCACCGTAAGATTTCTGGAGCCCTAAGGTAGAATTCTCATTTCTTAGTTCATCATCTGAAGAATCATGAAAAAGCTGATTCCGATCATCCCAGCCCTCATTCAATGTATCCATAATGTCTTGATCACTCAAATTTGTGATTGCCAGTCTCTTCGGTTCTTCATAATCATAACCATCTTCGAGGCTTCTCTCTTTGATGGAGCTTTCATTCAGTTTCTTTGTTTTAAGTGGGGACACTGGACTCACTTCATCAGTCTCATCTGTCAAATGGGTACCAAAGGGTTGAAATCGTTCGATATCACGAAGAATTTCATCAGACAGCGAAAGTTGTTTCTTATGCCCCTTTTCTGAAGGTGAAACGTAAAGCCTGGCATCAGATGCGGTTGAAGCTGTACTCAGAGTCTTCCTATGAAATTTCAGCGGTTTGACTTCAATGGATTCAGCATCAGAGTCTATGTTCTTGGTAAAAGTCGAATCTATCGGATCACTTGGTGTTGTCACAGGAGATAACAAAGGTTTTGATGTGAAGTCCTTTTGAACATCTTCACTGGCGTCAAAGAATTCATGTGATGCAATGCTCACTGGTGTAGAGTCACGATGTGGTGGAAGTGATGGTCTTTGCAACTCTTCAAAGGGCTCAGGTTGTGTTGGTTCAGATATACCTACCAATGTAGCTCGCTTTGAATCATCATCTAGTTCTTCTGGGGTCTTTTCATCGTCCAAGAGCATCGATTTCACTTGTGGCTTGTTGATCGGTGATTCAATTGGAGAAAAGGCACCAGGGACATTGGTGGAGTCAATTGGGGATTCTTGAATGGAGTTCTGAATAGAGTCCAGATCAGATTCCACAGCAGATTCTTGTCGTGCTTCTGATACAATATCGTTTTCAGTCTCTTGTTGAGGTATTTCAAAGTTAGATTCAGAAACTAATGGAGCTGAAGCTTGGAATGATTCTTGACTTTCTGAGTTCTGAACATCTAGAACTGGTGACAACTCAGGTGCTTCAAATGAGTAGTCAGTATGTTGCTGAACATTGGGCTCTGACACCACTTCTCCCGTTTTGGTTTCCAGCTGAATATCATTGACATCATGGCCTTCAATCTTTTCCAGTGGGGTATCATTTGAAGCAGCAACATAATCCTTAGCAGGTATAACATTGGAGTCCTTCAGCACATATATATTCTCTTGGCTCTTGTTATCGAAAGGCTTGGTGGATAAAGGACGTGGAGATTCGGATAGTCTTCTGTCATCTACCTGTTCAGGCAAAGACTCAGTAGAGCTTGTCACCTGTTCTCCAAGAGCACCAAACGTTGAAGGTTTCTTTCTTGGTGGTGCAGCTTTTTTCGTCAGTGACACATTACGGCCCTGTATCGTCACTGGTGGTGCGTAGTATTGAGAATTATAATCAGGAATAGGTGGGACACTGCCTATGATGTTCAAGTTCGGTTGGGTTTGAGGATCAAATGTTTCTGGTCTAGTGTCTGCCTTGTGGGTGTGGAGTGGGATGTGGATTTTAGGTGGTGATATTAGATGATGAGAAGATTTAGGGTGGCCAGGGTCGAGTGAGGACTGAGTATTCAGCTCTGGTCTTATTCTGGTAGTTGATGTCTGTTTCAAGTTTGATGATGGTGAAGGGTCAAGCTTGGCACTTGAAACTGCTTGCCGAGGTGTCTTTGAAGATGATTCTACAGGAGTAGAGCTAGTAATGGATGGTTTTAGCGTGGTTGTCAGTGGTGTGACAGGCTTTGTCTGGCCCTGGGATAGTGGTGACTTCTTTCTGTTGACAACCTCAAACTTTGCAGGCTCCGCCTTTGCTGGTGCCCAAAAGGGGAAAAGCAGCGATCGCCTCTTTTGATCGTTGGCGCCCATGATGTTATTAGTTCTGTTTTATAGCTGATTGCCCAACTATGTACTTCTTCTTTGTAATGTTCAGTATGGGTTTTGTACAATTCTTTAACTATTTCTTTGCTTCAACTTAATGTCATCTTTAAATCCGCCTGTTAAATAATTCATTTTCTCCATGATCAAAAACAATTTCGCGGCCACGAAATCGTTTTCTTTGGCTGGTCACCCCTTACAGGAAAGCAACAAAAGCCAAATCTGGAAAAAGTGACACAAATTAACTACAAGTAAAAGGGTAGAAAAAATTAAGGGTATTATTAAGTGTTGACTTAGAAAAACTCAGAAGCGCAAATAAGAATATAGTAATACGTTTGAAAGAATCAAAGTATCTTAAATTCTGGTAGATGGTTGCTCGCCATTAGGTGTAACCAAAGTGGCAGCATTGTCGTTAGGGATTTCAGGGACAGTATCAACAACCTTTGGTTCATGTTCACCTTCAGCGTAAGTTGGATTTGATTCAACATCCTTTGAAGTGTTTTCAACATAAGGAGTGGAATCCTGAGTAAGTGTGTTTTTCCCTAGGGCACCTTCTGCACCAAAGACGTTCTTCTTAGCAACAGTCAATGGTTTAACCACGGTCAAAGCGATGACAATAGTGGTGAATAAAAACAATGACCAGTTGACGGCACCAAAGGCGATTGAGGCCTTACCAGCACCACAAGCATTCGTGTTATAGTAGTAGTACCACCAGCCAAACTGGTCACCACCATTACAATTGTATTTACCAACAGTAGCAGCGACAGAGATCCAAGCTGCGAACCAGAAGATGGTTAAGACAGCATCGACAATTAACAAAACACCACTCAACAAAGTGTTGACAGTGAAGAAGGCAAGGACAAACACAACAATTAGATATATTAGTGATATCACAGCGGTAGCAACCATGAATCTTAGTGAGTCACTGACCAAAAACTTGTCAACAGCAGCGGCAGCCAATGCCATAGCGATTAAAGAGAAAAGAAGTTGCGCACCTCTAATGACTAGACCAAATAGTCTACCAGTGATCAGAGTTGAAAATGCCATTGGTTAAAGATTTGATTGTTTCCTTTGTTTTACGGGGGGTCTTCAGGGAAAAAGGAAGGCAAAAAGCTGAGAAGAAATGAAGGAAACCCCAGTGCAATTTATACATTGAAATTCAAAACAAGAGATGAACAGAGGGTGTAAAAATTTATTAATTAAGACAGACCACTTCCAAGGAAACCGATCCCAAATCTGAGCGGCACATGCGAGTCTATGCAGGATTCTCCGCCTACAGCCAGTCAGGGTTTTTTCCAAGCTCCCAATATTATTATTATATTCACTGCCTCTCGAGTCTCTTTGGTCAGGCACAGTTTTCCGCCTACCAAGAACCAGCCCAATTATATACTAATATATAATTATACGTCATTAAATTTAACTTTCTCTTAATTTTAATAACAAACTTCCTGTAAAATTATTTTCTAGAATAATTTTTTGACCCTTCTTAACTTCTTTGTCATCGCGACTCTTTTTGGACTTTAACTTCTCCTCTCTCTCTCCTCAAAAGGAAGTTTAATCATTTTCTGGAATGCATTGCCTCCCCCCTCCACTTTATAGAGATATTATATTGGGAGGAGATTTCTTATCGCCTGAGGCTTATCTGTTAACAATGCTTTTTAAAAGCTCATTCTGGTGTAAATCCGACTTTTCGCGTTTCCATGACCATAACAACAAACACTAAAAAATAATATCATGCAAGAAAGAAAACCCTATAGGATCAGCACCAAAACAAATGGTGAAAAACGGATGAGTTCTTCAATTTTGGAAAGAAAGGAAAGACAGTGCTGTACTGGTAATTATAAACAGTCATGTTATCTTGGACAGGGCACTTTAACAGTGTTTATTGAAATTTTTTATCATTTATCTTTTAGATCTCATGCAGTTAGTGTCAACCTAATTATGTTCGTCTGACCAATTAGAAAGAAAAAATTGAGATCGACACTCATAATGAATTAGGAAGAATTATAAGTTCCTAAATTGAGGCGCTGAACAATTATTGAGACCTAATTGGAAGAGAATTATGAAAACGCCTTAATGACATTAGAGAACTTGATTGATGTTTGACACTATTGAGAGTTGCCTCAAGGGTTGGCTTTTGTTGCATATGTGTCAGCCTCATTGGACCCTGACAATGATGTAATTGATTGTAAACTTTTCTTCAAACTCAGCCTTCTAATTAATATAACTAGTCATTGCAAAAGATTGTACAGCCCTTGGTTCAAACTATGGATTCTGAAATGTCGATCGCACCTTCAAGTTCCTGAATATGGAATTTCCACATGACACTTGGACGTAGATTCTTCAAAGCCCGATTGGAACTAAAAGATTATAACATGGACAAATACTTGATGTGAATTCTAACATCACAAAATAATACTATTAGAGTGTGTAGAATACTTCTAAATGACTTGAGGTCTTTACTTGTTCTCTCTCTCGCGCATTTCGCTCAGTTTGCAATTGAAATGTTGAGCCACATAATTAATAGAGATTTAAACATGTCATGGTAACTACAGCAACAGGTTAAAATGCAAAAATCTATGCAATTACAAACACTAAGGCTCCATTTCATCAAACTTTTTAATGACACCAGTCCTCCAATCTTCACCGATTGCCATCAGTGTTTTAGCGCCAGTGTAAACGACATTCTGGCCCTCAAGCCTCTTTGGCCACTCAGTGATCATACATTCCAAGATCTTATTCCCCTGTTTCCCATACGATTGTAAAAACTCTTGCACGCTGGCTTCCCACCATGAGCAGGCAATGTTGAAATGTGTGTTGCTCAGTTGATCACTGTTCAGTAGTCTTGTGATGAATTGCCAACTTTGAGAAATTGGTAAGGGATGTTTCTTAATTTGGTAATACTTAGGATCCAGTACCAGTCTTGTAATAACGATGTATAAGGTGACCATACCACACATTCTCTCGTTGTAAGATTCTTGATCTTCCCATTTGTCAGTGTCACTGTTTCTTCTCCACCCCATTTCTAGTCTACCTTGTTCGGTATCGATGTCAGAATGGGCAAAACCAATGATATAAGGACACTTCTTTACAAATCTTGCAATAAGTAGCTCTTTCAACTCTTCAAATTCACATAGCAAATTCAGTGTCAGTTTGGCTAATGGTAATGATGCACTTGGTTTAGCTCTGACTTCAGTCTCAGCCTGTGAGACGATGGCCTTCGCTACAAAGTTCAGGATCCATTTGTAAGCCAGTTCATTACCCTTTGCCTCATTGATCAATTGGATGACTTCGTTGGAAATACGAGATAATTGGGACATTGAGTTTGTCAATTGACCAAATTTTGGGTTCACTTTTCTTTTGTGTTTGGATGTTGCCATTTTTAAGTCTTTGTTTTGCTTCACTGGTTCAATTATATTGGTCTTAATATCTCTGATCATTTGCTTATAATGCTTGAACTCTTTCTTGATTTCATCAGTATGGGTGAATCCTTTATGCTTATCATTCTGTTTCTCTGCTTTCAATCTATCTTCTTCATCTTTTTTAGCCTTTGCTTCCTTCTCTAGTTTAGCTTTTGCTTCCTGTTTGGCCCTCTCTTCAACTTCCTTTTTCAATCTTTCCTCCTCTTCTTTCTTCTTTTGTAATTCCTCTTGTCTATTGCGTTCCTCTTCTTCTTTCTTTTTCTTTTTTTCTTCTTCTTTACGTCTTCTCTCTTCTTCTTCTTTACGTTTTCTTTCTTCTTCTTGACGTCTTTTTTCCTCCTCTATTCTCCTTCTCTCTTGTTCAATCTGTTTCACAGTATCCTCAACCTCTTTTGCTCTCTTCAACAGTCTATACTCAAGTCCACTGACTATATTCTCCTGGGCTTTAGCAACACTAGCACCACCATCATCATCACCATTGTTGTTCACCTCTTCAACATCAATGGTATTATTCTTCAATGGCGATAAGATGGGCATAGTTAGCGATTGATTTCTTTTATGTCTACTCCCATTTCTATTTCTACTCTCTGTTCTCTTGACTCTATGCGATGAAACCAAATGATAACGTTCTTTAAACTTGAGATCCTTGAAGAGATCAGTCAATTGATCTTCAACATCAAATTCTTTGATAAAACTGGACTCGGCGCTATGAGGCTCCGATCTTCCAAGAGGAGAAGAATGAAAGCTTCTGTATAAATTTGGTGACCGTACTTGAGCAAAGCTCTTTGAATTCTTTTTTGATGGAGTCTCGAGTCCTTTTAAAGGTGATGAGTTGATGATGAATGGGTTTCCCTGCTCGTTCTCCTCGTCACTGGAGGACAGTGAGTCGTAATCCGGGTCGATTACCTCATAGGATGTGTTAGAAATTGTCCGATGCGGACTGAATCTCATCGTGTGTGAGGGATTTGTCGTTGATGTAAAAGATTCGTCTTTTTATACTTTGAAAGGTTTCAAAACCTTTTTGTTTATGTTTTTTTTTCCCTCCAAAGCTTTTTTCAGAAAGAAATTTGAAAAATGTCAACTGAAAGACAAAAGAACAAGTTCAGACCAAATATCACATAAATCACAATGGCACCAAAGAAGCGTACGAGAACCACAGATAACAAGACTCAGAGCGTTTCTAAGACACATGTGAAGAGACTCAAGAAAGAAACTGTCCGACTGGGACCGGAGACGGAACTTCCTATGAAGCCAGAGATTGATACATATAAGCCAGCACCAAAGGCTGAACCGAAGGACAAAGCCAAAAAGAAGGCTATTGATTTGATAACTAGAACCGTTAATAGATCAAATCTGGCGACTATGGAGACGAAATTGGGGTTAAAACTCCTGGTCTCCAACTTAGAAGCTGATTTATTCCTGGGGAAGGATGGGAAGACCAATATCGAGACCATTGAAAAGAGAACTGGGGCAGAAATAAATGTTGATGATAAAGTTCAAGAAAGTATTGATAGAGAAATTGATGTTGTATCTAATGAGGGGAACCTAGCAAGTCTTTTGAAAGCAGTGTTGGAAGTTGTTGTGTTTTTGAAATCATTGGTGGAGTTGAGTAATGGTATTGATGATGTTTATCCATTAACGCTTCTCGTTGCTAGCTCTTTCATTGAACAATTAGAAAAGCTTGAGAATTGGGGTCGATTAATTTCAAGTAAAGATGTTGATTTATCAAATAATACTCATTTCCTATCAAGTTACAGATTATTATACATTAAGGGCACCATAATAGAACTATCATCAAAACTAACAACACTTATCCAATCATTAGCAAAGATCAACACAAGCTCACTGGTGATCCCAACTGAAAAACTACCAGTGTACGGTTTACATCCAGTGGGTCCGAGATCCCAAACAAATCAAATCCTACTGAACAAGAGTAAAGCAGCCCTATCTGACTTCTTAAAGCAAGAAAATAAGACCCCAGTGGTTTTAAATCCAGTTGATACCAAAGAACATACGTTAAAACAATTAGAAACAGCATTGAAAGAGTCTGATAAGAATCAAGAGAATTTGAACTCTGTGAGATTGAAGATTGATTTCCCACTGGACAAAATCCCGCTGTTGACGAATGAGAACAATTTAAAGTTGAATGAGATCAGATCCAAGTCCAATAGTAACGTTGTCATTGAGTCAGATATCATTGATGTGGAACAGAACCAGTATAAGGTCATCCAAGTCAATGGGTTGAATGAATATAACCAGATCGCCTTGAACTATTTGAAATCGTTGCTTTAATGAAATGCATGATGAAATAATGGGTGCTCATTTTGAATATTGTACTCGCTTATTTAACACTGCTGTAAGTCCTTATATATATTCTCTTTTGGCTATTATATTACCAGGTAATACCTGATACACTAGAATCAGCCCTGACAAAATTCGAGACTTGGGACTAATTTTTTTTTTATTCAGGTATTGGGTACATGTGATGGCAAGATAGTAGAAATAGGTTCATTATGGTGTGTACTTTATAGCCAATGAGCCTTTGATAGTATTTTCTCAGAGATGGTCCACAGTGATTTTAAAAAAAAAAAAAAAGAGAGATTATGGGCATTGAACAATCAATTGGATTTATTGGATTATTGCTTGAAAAATAATGAAATACTTATAACATAACCCTAGCTACATACAATCTCATGTTGTTGGCTTATCAAAACCTCGCCTTGGTCCCATGTGATTCTTTGAAACGAACCTTCCCTTTATAAGGTGTCTGTCTGTACCCACTTTTGGCAAGTCATGGACAG
>JAKUAB010000062.1:0-43965 GCA_030579075.1 Taiozyma dajiaensis | reverse complement strand
AAAAACCACACACACAAAAAATATATATATATATATATATATATATATATATATATAAAAGTTATAGACTACAGTCATGGTTAATATAATTCTTTGGATCTTAAAACAGAAGTCCGGACACCTTGACTCTGCTTTTTAGTATTCTTCTAAGATTCTTAAGCCGCCTCTTTTTGTATCTTACCAGTGGCATCTATCTCCCTGATGATTACTATTTATAGTTTCCAAGTCATAAATAACGTATTTCCCTGAAATTAATAAAATGTGAATGGATATATAATTGAATCAACAGTTTACAAACCTTTATGCATATTTACAAGAATCTCAATGTTTGGTTCCCATGAGTTATTCGTTTTGTTCGGACACAATGTGAATGAATGCCTTATAATCTCTCCCCACTAACAAGAACAATTCTCTGCATACTGGTATGTATCTAGCTGCAAAGTGCCTTTGGTTTTGAACTCCTTCCTCTTAAGATCTGACCTACCTTTGTACCAACTATATGGTGTTGTATCTTCCACCCAAAACTTTCATGCTAGACATTACGTGACTTGGAACGATGGCATCACCTTATCTTCCATGACCATAGTGTTTCTCTCAGATTTCTCCTTTCATCTCGAAATATTCACTATATTTGTGATTGTGACATCCGCATCGTTCCTTGAGACATGCTTGCACTTCACAACCATGTCAATCTACAAAAAGATTAAGTTGTTGTAGATATTGTAAAGTGTGTTTTAATGAGTATCACGTGACAGCTTCAAAGAGATTCAAAAAAGAGGTCGTACCCGGATTCGAACCGGGGTTATCCGGATCAAAACCGAAGGTGATAACCACTACACTATACAACCCGAACTTGACCAAAGAAAAATTCTTGTCTTCCTCGATATGTTATCCAGTAGGGTAACCTGTAATCTTTGTATCAAAGAATAAATTTAACAAAAATTGAGCTTTTGAAAGCTTTGAAATTTGCCTGAAGTAGTTTCAGGCATTCTCTTAACAATTTATGGCAACTTTTGGCAAGTTTAAACCAACAGAAAGTTGTTTACTCCACCATTTTCTTTTTGATTGTGTTATATCCGGGATGCCCGAGTTTTCATATTAAATCCGTAATTAAGCCGCACCTTCCCCCTGTCAAGACGTCAAAGCCTTCAAACTAAAAATTCGAAAATATTTTTTTTTCTAATTTAAGATAAGCTCAAGTCAACAAATAGTCCAACGCGATGATACTTCCCAGGTTCCTAGACTCCTGCTCCTACGGTTCCTCACTGCTGATACCAGGGGAAAATGCAGTAAACCCCTGCTTCTTTGAGTTACTGATTGCCTCTGTGTCAGGTATCCTACTTATCTTTGGTACTTATCAATTGTTTGACTTGATAACGGGACCAAAACTATCCGATGTTAAGATCAAGAAGCTCTCCAAGAGCGGTGTTTATCGTCTGTTCCTATACGTACTTCAAATTTCCCTGTTGTTTGCTTCCAGTGCTTGGTATTATCAATTGAACGCCATTGCTTTAACCCTTATTGGGTTCCCTATTGCATCACTTGAACAGTTCCAAAAACCATACGTTAGAGGCTCATTACTTTGGTATTTCTTTTGGAACTCCTTCTTTGGTCTCTTTGCTATCGTACAAAACTACTTCACCGACTATAAGGTTGCTGGTAATAGTATTATCTTGTATTTGACCTTGATCAATGGGATTCAGATTTTTCTATCATCTCACTTATTCTATCGTCCTGTTCATGAAGTTACGAAACATTATTTGGAAGAAGACTCCGTTCAAGCCAACGTTTTGCAACAACTGACTTTCACTTGGATGAACCCATTGATTGAGAAGGGTTACAGAAATGAAAAACTTTCAGATAAAGATATCCCAACTCCTCCTGCCTTCTTAGACACAAAGATTGGTTATATCAAATTACAAAAGGCATGGGATGCTCAAGGTGACAAGAAATCACTGCTTTATGCACTGCTGAAAGTTTTTGGTAGCGGGGTCGTTTCTGCTGTATTCTTCCAAGCTTGTGCAGATGTGGTCTCATTTGCCCAACCACAAATCTTGAAATATTTGATCATTTTCTTCGGTGATGAAGAACAACAAAAGATTGTTGGTTTGTTACTGGCTTTCGGCTTATTGTTCTTCTCTGTTTTGGAGAACTTTTTAAGTAATAAGTTCTTTATCACGATTTACGAAACTGCATTGGGTGCTAAAGGTGCTCTAATGACTATGATTTACCACAAGTCATTAACATTATCTCCAGAAGCTAAAAAAGAACGTTCAACTGGTGATATTGTGAATATCATGTCTGTTGATGTTAACAGAATCCAGGATTTGACTAATCAATTTCAAATGATGGTTTCTGCACCTATCAAATTGGTGCTATGTTTGATCTCCTTATATTCATTACTAGGTAACGCTACTTTTGCAGGTGTTGTCGGTATGCTCATCATTGCTCCTTTGAATGCTGTCTTAATGAAAAGGTTAAGAGCTTTGCATGTGGCTCAGATGAAATTCAAGGATCAAAGAACAAGTGTGACCAACGAACTACTGACCAACATCAAGAGTATAAAATTGTATTCTGTTGAAAAGGCTATCCTTGCCAAGCTGGATTATGCCAGAAATGTCTTAGAGTTGGGTAACTACAAGAGAATTGGTATTTTGAGTGCCATCTTCAACTATATGTGGTATTTAATTCCCTTTATCGTTTCATGTTCAACATTTTCCGTCTACACCATCATCATGAAACAAACTTTAAGCCCAGAAATTGTTTTCCCTGCATTAGCACTATTTGATTTGTTATCTGAGCCTATCTTTGCCATTCCAGCTGTTGTTACAGCCATCATTCAATCTGCTGTTTCGTTCAAAAGGTTTACTCAGTTCATGTTAAGTGAAGAAATTGATGATGAATTACTGACACATTTCAAGAAAGTCGAAGAAGCTTCTAACCCTTCTGTTGAAGTCAAAAATGCTACCTTCTTGTGGAAGTCTATCAAACCTCGTACTGATAAGTATGATGAGGAGAGTGCTATTTCTCAGCCTACGGTTGCTTTAACTATTGACGACTTCAAAGCAAAGAAGGCTGAATTGACTTGTATTGTTGGTAGAGTTGGTGCAGGTAAGTCTACATTCTTGCAAGCTGTGTTGGGTTTCTTACCATGTATTGGTAAAGATGGAAAATCCCCAAAGATTAATATATCTGGTTCCACTGCATATTGTGCCCAAGTTCCTTGGATTATGAATGCCACTGTCAAAGAGAATATCCTGTTTGGTCACAGGTTTGATGAGGAGTTTTATAACAAGACCATTGAGGCTTGTCAATTGACACCAGATTTAGAGGTTTTACCTGACGGTGATGAAACTCAAGTTGGTGAAAAGGGTATTTCCTTGTCTGGTGGTCAGAAGGCTAGACTTTCATTGGCTAGAGCCGTTTATGCCCGTGCTGACGTCTACTTATTGGATGACATTTTATCTGCTGTTGATGCACATGTTGGTAAGAAAATCATCACTGAAGTTCTTGGTGGATTGCTTGTCTCGAAGACTATTATCCTGGCTACCAATTCCATTTCGGTCTTACGTGAGGCTAGTCAATTGGTCCTGTTAGAAGGTGGTAAGATCGTTGAAACTGGTTCTTTAGATGATATCAACAATGGTACGTCAAAGTTGAAGTCATTGATTGAAGAATTTGGTTCAAGTGCTGCAGAGAAGGCTATACCCGAAACTGAGACCGAAACTGAAGAATCTGATTCATCGATGAGAAGAAACAGTTTAGCTACTGTCAGAAGAGCTAGTATTGAAACTTTCAAGAGGGTTTCGCCAATTGATAAAACCAAGAGAAGTGCTCAATCTGAAGAAAAAGCTAAAGAAGGGAAAGTTGACCGCAAGGTTTACCTTGAGTATATGAAGGCCTGTTCCGTGTGGGGTGTTGTTGGTATGTTCGTGATGTACATTTTGTCCACTGCCTTCACCCTAGCCTCCAACTATTGGTTGAAAGATTGGTCTGAAAAGAATTCTCCGGGTGACTCTACCAAGCAGACTCTAATATATATTGGTATCTATGCTTTCTTTGGTGCTGGTTCTGGTTTATTTACATTGGCTAAAAATATCATTGTGATGGTTTATTGTGGTATTAGAGGTGGTAGAGTCCTTCATGATAGAATGGCTCGAGCCGTTGTCAGATCTCCAATGTCCTTCTTTGAAACTACCCCAATTGGTAGAATTATCAACAGATTCTCAGGTGATATCAACAGTATTGATAGTAACTTGCCTAGAACATTCTCAATCCTGTTCGGTACGGTAATCAAAACAGTTTTAACCTTGGTGTTTATCGGTTTTAATATGCCTTCATTCCTGGTTGTTATCTTCTGTCTTTTGTTCCTATATATATATTACCAGAGATACTATATGTCCACCTCGAGAGATTTGAAAAGAATTGTCAACATTGCCAAATCACCAATCTACTCGCATTTACAAGAAACTTTGAACGGCTGTGATACTGTTCGTGCCTTCCAACAGGAAGATCGTTTCCACTTCATTCATTATGGTAATGTTGATTTGAATTTGAAATCATTATACATGTCTAGATCGATCAACAGATGGTTGAACGTCAGATTGAGTTTCATTGGTTCTGTCATCATCTTCAGTGCTGCTACGCTAACAATTTTCAACGATATGACCCCTGGTATGGCTGGTTTATTAGTCACTTATTCCCTAAATGCCACTTCATTCCTTGCGTTCATTGTGAGAATCATTGTCGAAGTTGAGTTAAACATCGTCTCAGCTGAAAGGGTACTAGAATATTGTGATTTGAAACCTGAAGCTCCGGAGGAAACCGATGTCAAACCAACTCAAGGTTGGCCTGCTAATGGTGCGGTTCAATTAGACCATTACTCCACAAGATACAGAGAAAATCTGGACTTGGTGTTGAGCGATGTCAATCTTGATATCAAACCACGAGAAAAGGTTGGTATTGTCGGTAGAACTGGTGCTGGTAAATCCACGTTATCACTTGCGATTTTCAGACTGATTGAACCTGTCAGCGGTAAAATCTTGATTGATGACATTAATACTTCCACTTTGGGTTTACACGATTTGAGAAGTAACTTGGCCATTATCCCACAAGACTCTCAAGCTTTTGAAGGTACGATCAGACAAAACTTGGATCCAGTTGAACAACACACTGACGATGAACTTTGGAAGGTGTTGGAATTATCACATTTGAAAACTCATATCCAATCAATGTCCAATGACGAGAATGGCGTGGGTTTAGAAGTTAAACTGTCTGAGGGAGGTTCTAACTTGTCAGTTGGTCAGAGACAATTACTATGTCTAGCCAGAGCCTTATTGAATCCATCCAAGGTGTTAATTTTAGATGAAGCTACAGCCTCTGTTGATGTTGAGACTGATCGTATCGTCCAAGAAACCATCAGAAAGGCCTTCAATGATAGAACGATCTTGACTATTGCTCATAGAATTGATACTGTTTTGGATAGTGACAAGATTGTTGTGCTAGAACGTGGTCAAGTGAAAGAGTTTGATTCTCCACAGAACTTGTTACAGAACAAAGACAGTTTATTCCGTCACTTGTGTGTTCAAGGTGGTTACATCAGAGATGAATGAATACCCTAGCTAAAAAACATCTTATACAAATAAGCAAAAATAAAACGTATACATTATTTAATAGTTTAACCCAAATGATAAGCCTCCTCACCAAGTTTTTCTCTTTCTCTGGACTCTTTCAGATCATCTCGTCTACTCAAGTAGAATGAAACAAGAGTTAAGACCAAGCCAAGAGAGGACAAACAAGCAGTGTAAGTGAACCCAATGAAGAATTCTGGGTTTTGAGTTTGATTGAAAGTCAAGATAGGAACCCAAGCACCTGTGACATAAGCCAAGGTGTTAGTCATCACGACAACAAAGTTTCTCTTCATATCATCAAATGCTAACATTCTGTTCACCCAGGAGAAGATCAATGGCTGGCCAACAGATAACGGGATACCAATCCCAAAGTATGAAAACCAATGTAAACCTCTAGGAATATCCCACACAGATAAACAAGCACAACTGAAGATGACAGATATGAACATTAGTGAGAGGAAGACAGGATTCAAACGGCCCTTGTAGTAATCATTAACATACGCCACAACAACAGCAAGACCGATACCACCACCTGACACTGCAGTTGGATATATGTTATAGTCTCTTGGTGGTAATTTCAAACCATTCTTCATCCATAGTTGGAAAGCTTGTTGACTGATTGGAGTGTAAGAGTTGTTGAAGGTCAAGAATAGCACAGGCAAGACCCAGACATGCCATGTGTTGAAGAAAGATTTGATCTTCTTGAAAGTGTATGGTTCTCTGGTATTCAATTGGGCACCAATTCTTCTTCTTCTCTCTAACGCGACAAGTTTGTCTTCTTCAGAGAAGTAGAAAGCAGTGGTGGTGGAAGGGGTATTTGGATCCGTAAAAAGAGTGTAAAGAGCAATTGGGATGGAAATGGCACCATCGATTATGAACAACCATTGGAAAGGTTGATAGTGCTTATGGGCCCAGCTAGAATCCAAGATAGCTTGCTGCATTGGACCTGCAATAAGACCTGCGGCTGTACCTGAACAAGCAAAGAACGTTGATCTCTTAGTCAATTCCTTTCTAGAGTACCATGAACCAATCAAATATTCCAAACCTGGGAAATAGCCTGACTCTAACAACCCAATCAAGAAACGGATGGCATAGATACCTTTCAAATTCTTTGGCAACACCATCAAAAAGGTCAAAACAGCCCAACTTAGTTCCAAACCGGCTAAATAATAACGAGCTGATATTCTATGCAAGATCAAATTAGAAGGAATTTGACCGATAATGTAGCCAACAGTCCATAGTGTTTGAACATAGTTGTACTCGTTTCTCTCCATGTCATAGTATTCTTTTAAACCATTAACGTAAGCAACACCAATATTGTTCTGGTTCAAGTTCTTTAAGAAGTAACCTAAGCAAGCAGAAGATAACAAGAACCAATCTAGCTTCAGCATGAAGGCTCTTTCCTTGGGATGTTTATCAACTGAATCCCATAGGAACAACTGTGTCTTGAACCACCAGGTTTCACGACGCTTTAACTCTTCTGGGGTAAGTTCAACATCCAAGTCGATATACTTCTCAGTTCGAACAGGAGTACGGTCTCTGTCAACAGATGATTCCACAGATCTGATTTCTGACTCGTGATTGTTCTTCTCTTCAACAGACATATCGGCTACTGAACAACGAATGAGCCATCAGTCCCAACACATTGGGGCGCATTGCTTCTTTTATATTGAAGCAGAAGCCATCACCCACAAATGCCACAACTTGAACAATACAGCGATGACAGCACCATATCACTGATGAATCACCAGATTTAATCCGGTTGCATCTAAAATAATGTATCCACAATAGATCCACAATGCCACTTCCTTCGCAGTGGTACTAAAAACGCCATAGTTTATTAACAACAGAAGTCCGCTCTGACATCACGACAAAGGACCCTGTAGATCCTGCGTGGGGACCCTGACAAATATTGTTACTTATGAAGTTGATGCAGGCGCATACCAATATTGTCAAGAGCCTTGTATTGGGGGTTACAACCTGGTCTTCCTGTCACTTTTGATCTCAGCTTCTGTTTCCTCTTTCGGTTTAGAGGGTCAAGAGAAGTTATTCTTGTGGCTTTAAACAATTTTCTTGGAACTTTTATAACCCCAGGACTCCTGGTGATGATTGTTAGATATTCAAAAGAGAAAGAGTATACCTTGGGGTGAAAAGGATGAGACCATCGTTGTGGCTTTCTCTAACAGTTACTGGACGGATTTAAGACGAAATTTTCAAGTCTTCTGGATAATCTTGTATAATATGGTTAGATAACGGCTAGTGACACTTTAAGGTCTACAGTTTGGAAGCCTTTGTTTCTTTATTCGAAGCTTCGGGTGCAGTAACTAGTAATACTACGATCCTGTATATATAATACTTCAATATTAGTCCCGTTGTCTACGCGTGTCTACGCACAATCTTATTGATATGTATAATCCTTTCTTTTCTTCCCTCAAACCGACGGGTATGGTTTCCCCTTTGGCGTTCTGCGCTTTAAAATTAGTTTTATAAGAATTTTGAAAATCAAAATTATAATCAAAGCTGCTAATTGTTCTTTAAATATTATAAATTAATTAGTGGTGCTCGACATTAATATTATAAATTATTTATATTAAATATATATATCCTTAATTATAATAAGTGAATATAATATCTGAGTCCATAAATATTTATAATATAATATATAATAATTCTAATTTATTAAAAATATTAACGTAAATGTATTATATACTTGATATATCAAAGTCCTGACAATTATGACCTAGAGTAATAAATATTATGAATATCAGGGTTTAATACTAGTACCCATCCATCAATCACAAACAGGCCGCTTATAGTGTTTGTACATGCAGTCAAGTCCACTCTACATATTCGTTGTAAAAATGCACACTAAAATATTTATATAAAAGAACTAAACACAAAACATTACTCATTATGAAGTTAAATGAGCTTTGGAGAGAGAACACACATTAAGAGTAAGTTAGTTAATGTAAACAAAATTAGATCATAAGACGGTTCTTGAGGTTTCCTTGAAAGGATTAGCTGTTTCAGAGGTGGTTTGGGTGATAACACTTTGGTTATCATTGTGAACGGTACTTGAAGGACTCAATTGGATTTCACCAGCTGAACCAGAGCTTGAGCCATGAGCGGCTAAGGATTTCTTTTTCTGTCTTTGTAAGTACCAGATCACAAAGGCAGCGATGGCGATAGCGAACACGATTGGTACAACGACGGCTGGAACAATTCTTTTGGAGTTGTTGCTACCACCTGAAGAAGAGGAGGAGGAAGAGGAGGTTGAGTCAGATGGAACACGTTTGATCTTGGTTGTAGCGTCTTCCTTATTAGAAATAGCGCGAACTAATGGACCAGATTTAGTACCAACGTTCTTTGCCTTAGTGGTTGAAGTGGTTAATGGGGTGATGGTGATAAAGAAGTAACCATTACCATCTCTGATAAATGAAGATTGGATTTCTAGTGGATAGAAGGCATCGGTATTTGATAAGTAGTCAGTAGTTAATAATTTAGAGCCGGAACCGGTTTGTGGGTATGCGATTAGTTCGATTGTAACCTTGGTGACATCGTCTGAGCCCCAGTAAGTTGGGTCCCAAGTGATCCAATAAGTTTCACCAACGACCATTTCTGTACCGTTTAATGGGGAACAGAATGGGTAACCTGGGGTTTCTGAGTCTGAAGATGGGACTCTGTCACCGAAACAACGCAGGACAGGTGGGACAAATGACGGAGTTGGATATGATGCATCGGTTGGAGTTGGAGATGCACTTATGGTCTTACCATCTTTAACAGTTGGAGTGACCAAAGATGGGATACCACTACCATCTAGAGAAGCCCATGGAGTTGGTTTGTTAACTGGGGAGGCAGAAATGGTAACAACATCAATCACCGTAGGGGTGACGGCCATGATGACATTACCCGAGGTGGAAGTCCACACCTGGTCTGAAAGGATTCTTTGGCCTCTCTTCACTAGAGCTGGGGAAGGAGCTTCAGTGGTTTGTGGTAGTGCAGCGGCAGAGATCAGAGGAAGAGCACTTAGCAATAGTGATAGCTTCATGGTGGAGTTGTACAGAGATCGAAAAGAGAAGAGCAGTGAAGAGGAGAGCAGAGATGGGGAGATAAGACTTTTATATGAATCTTTTCCACACTTCTGTGATGTTACCGATATTTCCCATGTATGAATTCCTAGGCAACTTACAGAAGAACGGAGAGTTGTAATGCAGAATCAAGAGATGTAGGAGGAAAAGGGAAGAAACCAACAGTGAACAATTAGGAATATTCTAGAGAAGACACACTGAGCTTCCCTAGTAGCCGCCCCAATATATCTCAGTACCAGTCCAAGTCCACCATATTGGACCCTTCGTTTACTGTCAAGTTTTACACTTTTGTCACTAAAAAAACACACATGAATAGCCGCGAAAATTACCCGATAAGTATAAATTAAACACCCAATTTTTGCCAAAGCTTGGGAAAGGTGTCAAATAAAATTTTCTTGCCTTGTTTGATCTGTGGGTGGAGCCCAGAGCTGGGATAAGTTTTCGACTGTACTTAATTAGGTTGGGTAGTTTTGCTCACAACTTCTCCCTCTAATTTGGTAACATTTTGGATCTTTCCATATAAAGGATAACCGACACAACTATTCTTACCTGGCTGAAGACCGACTATCTCCGTGCCAAAGGAAAACAAAGAACAACACCATTCAGTGGTAACTCCACATTTTGTACCTGTTAGCTTTAGTGGAATTAAACACTAGTCTTTGATAATTATGATGCAGCATATCATAAGCCTAACTACCCAGTTCCAAGTAATTGTCTCACACAATATTTTAACCTCATTAACTATAAGGTGTCCGGATGTTTTCTCCAGTTCTTATCTTTTTAGTCTCTCGTACTTGACCGAGCCCTCCAACAGTGTTCAGTATAAAAGATTTCTTCATCCATCAAAACAAACGTCTATTGGTAACCATCAGTACCACACTGTATAAAATCCCCATGACATACATTCTACCATCTGTCTCTAGTCTGAATTCAATGTCAGACCTTGAAAAAAAGGAACTACTGGACAACTTGTTTGAACCACATCCTACCATCATCAACTACTTATCCTCACAATTATTTCTGGAGCAATTCTCCTCATACAAGGCATTGATAGAAAAGGCAAGAACTTATCTATACAAACTAGATCCACATGACAGTGCAACACATGAGATCATATCTTCCCATCCAAGATTGGGGATCCCTAGAACGGACTTATCTGAACATTCTTCGAACGAACAGAAATCTTTGCAAAGTGATGAACTCGTTGCTATTTTCACTGATTTGAACAAAAGATACGAGGAGACATACCCTGGTTTGAAGTTCGTTCTTTTTGTCAATGGGAGAGGGAAAGATGAAGTTATTGAGTTGTTCGAGAGTAGAATACAAAGAAATGATTTCAAAGCTGAAGTTAGAGATGCACTGGATGCTATGTGTGATATCGCTTTGGATAGAGTGAAGAAGCTATCGAAGTTATAACAGATGTCACTCATCTTACTGGTAAATGATTGTAGACTAAGAATCTCTTCGAAAACGCCAAAATTGATATCTAGTATATTATTATAAAACACAGTGAACTATTTACAAGATTTTTTAATTTCAAAACAAACACAAACACGACATCAACATCATCACTCATCATCAATTAAGGCAGTTTCAGATAGGGCGATCAACTTCTCGATAGAAGCTAGGTGCTTACCATAGGAACCCTTATTAATCTGGCTTAAAAATTGTCTAATCTTCTTGATCAACACTTTCTTCTTCTGACCTTTGGAGACATCAACCAATTTTTGGACAACATAGTTGGCAAATTGATCCTTCATCATCAGACCCAAGGCTGATTGATCATCCACTGGGGAACCATCATCCATTTCATTACCGGCAAGGACCTCATCTAGAATAGAATCTCTTTGTTGATCGTTACTGAACACAACGCATTTCTCAACAACATTAGAGGCAAACTTATGCTTGGAGAATTCGACAACTTTACCAGCAACGGTATCGACAATCAACTTCTTGTCCTTTGGTTCACCATGTTCAATGATATGTTGAATCACATAGTTACCATATTGATCTTGGATCAAGTAATAAGTGAATTTGCTCAATTCAGAGAGAATGAATTCTTGATCCTTTGGCAACGAGAATTCCAACAGTCTTTGAATAACACGACAACCATATGGATGAGTTGATAAATGGTAGATCTGGGTCTTTAAACTATCTAATATGAACTCAATCTTTTCAATTGGAATTTTTTCAATAGATTTCTGAATGACATGATTACCATTTTGATCCTTAATGGCTGGTAAGATCGAATCTCTCAGTTCTTCAACAATAGCAACTTGGTCATCTTCACCAACAAATTCAATGGCTCTTTGTACGACTCTGCAACCATACATCTGCAATGACAAGGTTTTGATCTCACCTTTCATCTCGCCTAGTAGCACTTGTCTTTGCGTATCTGTACCATGTTCAAAATATTTTTGAATAACATAGTTACCAAAGACGTCAGTCATTAATTCAATAGCAGCCTCACGAATTTCATTGAAGATGACCTCTTTTTCAGCAGTAGAACTGAATTCTAACTGTTGTTGGATGAATCTAGAACCATGTTGATCCTTGGAGAATTCAATAGCACTACCAAAGATATCCTTCAAGTGGTATTCCTTGTTGTTAGGGTTGTTACGGAATTCCTCTAGCAATGGACTTCTGACAATATGGTGCTTTGGACCTTTACCGTTTGGACGACCGTTTGGACCGTTTGGAGATTGTGGCTTTGGAGAGCGACCATTTCTTCTACCATTATGAGGAGGGGCACCACCGCTACCTAAACGAGGAGAATGGGCATGGGTTTGGAATTGCGGTGGAGTTTGAGATGGATCCATTGGTGGTAGTTGATCACCAGCAAATTGCGGTGGGATGAACCCATATGGCGAAAAGGCCTGTGGTGGATACATGAATGGTGGAGCGTTGTTAAAACCAGGTTGTTGAGGTTGTGGATTAACAAGGCCCTGACCCTCATTTGACGATGCCTCACCCTCTTTATTCTCGCCTTGAGCTTCGCCTTGTGTTTCACCTTCTTTACCGCTGTTTTGCTGCTCACCACCATTTGGAGAGACAGGTTGTTGTTGAGGGTATGGAAACTGTGGTGGCATCATTGGCATGACAGGGAATGGTTGGTTATATGGCATACCATATGGGAACATTTGTGGGTATCCGTGTGGGTTGTAAGGTGGCATGTTTTGCATAGCTGGATTGAACATTGGTCTGAAAGTTGGAGCTGACGCAGCGGATTGGGTGTTCCAGATGTTGGTGTTGACTTTTTCATTAGGATCAAAGATGGCAGAATTTGATTCAGATCTAGTGACATCTGAAGAGATAGACATAGTACGACTCTTGTCATGGTTATTGTTGAAGGCAGGAGTCTTGTACTGTTGAGTTGGAGATGTAGTATTGGATAAATAGTTGTCGATTCTTTCAGAAATGGATTGTTTCTTGTTTCCATTGACACCGTTCAAGTTTTCATTCAAAGAACCTGGAGAGCTTTCCAAGAATGGTTTAGCAGCACCAGAACCTTCACCAGTTAAGAATGAAGTTCTTCTTGAAGACGGAACACGAGCGCTAGTGCTACCAATAGATAACGAACCTAAACCACCACCTAATAATTCAACTTCTCTAGTGGCTTCAGCAACGGCAGAAAACTTTTCCAAGAAACGACCAGAGCCACCACCAGTAGTGTGGTTCAAACTAGCACTAACAGAAGCAGAACCAAAGGCGATTTGGGACCTTTGGTTACCATTTTGGTTCAAACCACCTAGTGATAGAGTACCACGTCTGTAACCAAACGGACCGAAATCGCTATCGGCATCAGAGCCTGCATAACTGGCAGAGTTACGGCGACTGTGGTCTAATAGGTCAGTTGGTTGATCAAAATTGTTTGCGTTAGCGGCGGAAATACCAATCGTTTGATTGTTGTTCAAGTTTTGACTGTTGGCACTAATACTGGAAATGATACTACCAATTTCGGCATCAAGTTGCTCCATAGCAGTTTTCTCAGCCTGGGAGGAACCGAGTTTGTCTAAGAGGGATGGTTTGGCACTGGAGGAGCCTGCAAAGAACGAGGATTCAGATTTGTTAGCTATTGTGTGTTAGTTAGTGATGTGTTTCCATTGTGAATCATAAACCACAAAAAAAAAATGGGGAAAAGATCACTTACATGACATGCTTGAGTAAGGTGGGGGCAGATATAGACAGGTTGGTTACTTATGTGCAAGTTGATATGTACAAGGATAAATAATCAGGTATGGACAGTGGGTATATGTCTTTTCTGGGGTAAATGACTCTAGAATGTTGAGACGGACTTTGGTTATCAGAATATGGGAATAAGAGAAGGGCAAGGGGAAATGGGCTTCTCAATTCGGCAGCGGGCTGTTGATTCAGAGATCTGGGTTTGGTAAAAGTGAGTCTTTGTACAAGGGGAAATGGCACTGTTGGTGGCCTGATTATATACAAGAGTCCAGGCTGAATGAAAAAGAAAGATTACAGATGGCGGCTGTTTTTTTGTCATTTTTTTTTAGTTTTGAGCTGTTTTTAAAGGTCAAAATATCAAATTTTTCCTTTGTTGAGAATGGCGCAAGTTTTGGCGGGATAACTTCCAAAGGGGTTAAACTGGCATAATTGGCAAAGAAATTGCGCAAATCTGCGAACTTTTGCACTTTGAATCCACATGAAAAAGAGCCACTGGAAGATCACATTCATAAAGAACCAGTACAAAATCGCCACTGGAAATGAGAGAAAAGCCAGCAAAGGTTACTTTGGACAGTGCAAGAAGAATAATAAACATCTTATATCCCTCACTCATCAAAAATGCTGACAAAAACAACTCATTAATAAGGCAAAACCTGACGAAAAAATATGGGTTGAAGAACTTGAAGGATCTTAAACCATTAGAGTCATTTGATAACTACCACAAGAAACCAATAACAGAAGCCGCTAGTCTTCTACCAGAGAGAAGTGTTGAGTCTTTATCCAATGTGCTGTATTTTAGAACGAGAAATCAACTGCTCCATAGCACTGATTTTACCAGGATAAACCCCTTTGATCAATCATCATTTGACCTATCAACATTCAACAAGACTGACCTGGGCATATCGACTGTCTTAGCTAGAGAGCCTCATAATTTGGTTCAAAGAGGTGGCTACTATTTGCTTTTCAAGAGTGTCGAACTCGCATCCGCCTATCTTATCGATTCAATGGGCAAACAGTTGAATGGAGTTAATTTATACTTGTCCATGATTGATCCTCATCAACATAAAAAATACATTCAACAAGACCTTCTAGGAGAGAGCTCAGAAATCAATGAGGACATTTTGGCTTTAAAATCAATCAAGCCGAGAAACCATCGTGTCATTGTCAAGGGACTCCCAACCTTCATCACTGAAGACACAATTAGAAAGATGCTATGGGATTACAACTTAGATTACAACTTTGAACACATTAAGCTCCTCGACTCAGATAAAAGAGCGGGTATTGGAATGTGGCTGCTGACATTCGAAGATAAACTGGAAGCTCAAAGATTTGCCAGAAATTACAATGGAAAGCATTTCAATAATGAAGAAAGACTACCAAAATTATTTGCATCCGTTTTATCCTAGATTCATGACCTCCTTTATGACTCAAATTACTCCTCATGTATATATTTGCGCATTCATTACTGTAGGAATTGTATCAGTGTGACAATTGTAAAGATTCTATCAGGGTTGTTATGTCAATGTCAAATTTCAATAGATATGCCAACGATGACATAGCACTTGATTTGATACCAAAGAGGAAATTTACCAAATTAGGAAATCGATGAGCTCTCGAAATTTTTTTTGACAAAAATCACCAGATCCTTCTAGTATCTACTAGAACATTACTAATTTGATCTTGCATATCCAAGGCTGATTGAACTTTTAATATTCGATTCCGATATAAAACTACAGCCAATCCTTCATATTCAACTTTGATGTCCAAACGTGAAAGTTTTACAACTGAAAATATACAAAAGAAACCTAAATTAGAAGAGATGTCAAGTGAACAAGTTGAGCAAGTTGAACAGAAAGAAGAGTTCTTTGCACCAGTCGGTGAAGCTGCTGAAAATGTCGATAAAGAAGCTGAAAATGAATTCAATGAAGAAGGTGTTCGTCAAACTGGTGCCGCTGACGCTGAAGGCCACCCAGTTCAAGAGATCAAATCCCTATGTATGAACTGTCATGAGGAAGGTATCACTAGACTATTGTTAACTTCTATCCCATATTTCTCACAGGTCATCTTAATGTCCTTTGAATGCCCACATTGTGGTTTCAAAAACTCAGAATTACAACCAGCTGGTCAAATACAAGAAAAGGGTGACAAATATACTTTAAAGATCGAAACTAAAGAAGACTTCAACAGACAAGTTGTTAAACAAGAGACTGCCTCATGTAAATTTGTTGAGCTGGACATCGAAATTCCACCAAAGAGAGGTCAATTAACCAATGTTGAAGGTCTTTTAGTTGAAATGATTGATGACTTGAAATCTGACCAACCAGCAAGATTAACCATTGATAAAGCTACACATGACAAAATTGAAGAATTCATCAAGAAAGTTGAAAGTTACATAAACGGTGATGAAGGTACTTTACCACTAACATTCACAATTGACGATCCAGCTGGTAACTCTTGGATTGAATATGTTCCAGGTGAAGCCTCGCACAAGTGGTCCCATCAAGAATACATCAGATCTGATGAGCAAAATTTACAAATTGGTTTGATAAGTCAAGACCAATACAACGAGATCATTCAAAAGAAATCAGAAGAAGCTGCTAAAAAAGAGCGTAACCCAACAGTGTCCGGTTTCATCTCTGACGAAACTGAAATTGAAAACTTTGAAAATGAAGTCCAAACATTCTCAGCCACTTGTCCAGCCTGCTACGCTGCTTGTGATACCCACATGAAAGTCGTCAATATTCCACATTTTAAAGATGTTATCATTATGAGTACCGTATGCGCCTCTTGTGGTTACAAATCCAATGAAGTCAAGACTGGTGGTGCCATTCCACAGCAAGGTCGTCGTATTACTCTGAAGGTTGATGACGCTGAAGATTTAGCCAGAGATATCTTAAAATCAGAATCATGTGGCCTAATCATTCCAGAATTGAACTTGGACTTGACTCCAGGTACATTAGGTGGCCGTTTCACAACTTTAGAAGGTTTATTGACTCAAGTCAAGGAAGAATTACACAGCAGAGTCTTCACCCAAACATCAGATTCAATGGATGAGGCCACCAAGGAACGTTGGTCCAGCTTCTTTACCCGTTTACAACAAGCTATTGACGGTAACTTAAAGTTCACTGTCGTGATGGAAGATCCTTTGGCAGGTTCATACATTCAAAACGTCTACGCTCCAGATGAAGATCCAAACATGACCATTGAGGATTTCGAAAGAACTTACGAACAAAACGAATCTTTAGGTCTAAACGATATGGTTGTCGATAACTGATTTGGGTAATGGGTAGAACATATGATGGATCAATTAATCTATAATAAACTCACTTGTAGTTTCTATACAACTGCCATTTTTATCCGTGTCACTTATTCGCGAATTTTTCTTCCGAAAATGAAAAGTTGAATAAAGTCCACTGAATTATAAAGTCAAGACCAGACCGTCAAACCCACAAGTCATGTCCGCCCCAGCTAAAGCCAGACTTCAGGAAGTCCTAAAGCTTCAGAGCAAGATCTTCCACCAGACATACAATCCAACACAGGTCCGTACTGGTACAAAGTATCTAACACAAAAGTTGAAAGGTGATGTGGTGAAGAAATACTATGGCCCAACCAGTTTCTTGACCATGAAGAACCTGAGATCCATGTTCCCAATCTTCAACTTTGTTGATCCACAAGAAGAATACAGACTTGAGATTTTAAGATCGTATGTTTCCTTGGTTATTTTTCTTCTACTTGACCATTTTACTAACTTTACCACAGACGTAAGAGAAGAGGTAAAGGTGCCCCAGCTAAGATTAGAGAAGCCCCATCGGATAATAAAAAGAAGAAAAAATAAGGTAAGTTTGTGGTCGGTTATGTACATAGAATGGAAGTTAGCATGTAATGATAAGTACTGCTTTGATATTATTTGACTTTTTCATTGCGTAGATGGTTGTTGGAGTTGTTTGATCTCTGCTAATAACTCTCTTGTAGATGCTTGTTTTGGTGGTAATGCAGAGTATAGAAGTTTATATAACTTGTTTCTCTGAACGTGGATCGGTTTGCCCTTAATTATATCGGCTATTGTGCCTCCTGACAAGTAAGAAGCCTTCAATTTTGTCAACACGTTGTTGAAAGGTGCAAACATCTCTTTGACACCAATTGGTTTACTCAAAACGTGCAAATACCCGTTTTTGTCCTGAAAGTCAACACCACCTGGGACTCTCTTGTGATCCTTTATTCTGAGTAACATTACAAAGATCGGGAAATGATTCAGTAAGGCAGTGGAAACTTCAAATGTACCCAAGACAATCAAGATTGATAGTTCAGCAATAGCAAAAGTGACATAAAATGAAAGAACTGTAGGCAATAAAAAAGTGATA
This sequence comes from Taiozyma dajiaensis, assembly GCA_030579075.1. Taxonomy (NCBI): domain Eukaryota; kingdom Fungi; phylum Ascomycota; class Saccharomycetes; order Phaffomycetales; family Wickerhamomycetaceae; genus Taiozyma; species Taiozyma dajiaensis. The sequence goes on along the minus strand of JAKUAB010000062.1, from coordinate 25,704 downwards.
ACAGTGAATAACAAGGTACCCAACAATAATTGATCAATCTCATAATCATTTGAATCAATTCTTTTCCTCAGGACATTTCTCTTCTGACCCAAAAATAGATGAAATAAACTTAGCATTATGTTCAACGACCAGTTGAAGATCCTCGATGAGGCATAGTAAAAAGTATACACATGGAATGTGATTATCGAAAAAAAGTCGAGGAACACAGCAATAGCAAACGTGGCACCGAAAGTGCTACTGATCGCAATAGCATAAATGATATGTTTGGAGTAAGGTGTGATTGGGTTGATCAATGTGATCTTCCAAAATTCAATGGTCCATAAGAATAAATCACTCAGAAAAGAAGATAACTCATTGTTCAATTTGATTCCACCTGGTGAGTTCATTAACATGACACTGATGTTAGATAAATCAGAGTACAAAATCTTGGAAATAACAGTCTTCTCAAAAAATTCTGAAATTGCATCCTGACGATCAATGAGAGTGGTACCGACAAAAACTCCCAGAGTGATATCATTGACAATTAGCCAGAGTGTATTAAACAATCTGATGTATTCAGGATATTCCTCAATTGGTAGCCCTCTATCATGGGTATCACCTAGATTCAATTTTCTTGTGGTTTTAATGTATTGGATAGGAAAATATGCAAATTGTTGAAGCCTTAGATCTATCTGCTGTGCAGTAGCAGATACTTCCACCAGACTGGGAAGGCTTCTGGAAAGCTTTGTGTTGAGTAATGAGATAATGATCAGACAGACGTAGCGTATACCAACCATGATGTATATCAAGAATGAATTGATAGGTTTCATGATGTAATTGTAGTAGACCTCAAACCCATAGACAAAGACGCTTCTTAGTGAGTTCCAGAGACTTTTTAAGCTATTTTGTGTTTCCCATGTTTGCGTCATGCCGGGGTATTTCTTCAGTAGTTGTTTCCGCCTGATCCAGCAATTATTCAAGTTGTAAATGGCTTGTTGGAAAGTTTCTTCCTGACTAGTGGTATCTCTGGAATCGTAATTTACCAGAAGTTTGACAAGGCTATCTTTTGTGGTTGGTTGTGCAGAGTCTGCTAAGGAAATTGGAATCGGTGTCACTGAGAAGAATTGCATCATATTGGGAAGTGGTGGATGGTATACTATGATCGTAGCAGATTGACAACTTATGAGACCATCATTAACCTTAAAGTGCAGCCTATATTGCTTATTAGACTTTAGGTCATCACATAATAAACCAAGAGCGATCACATCTTCGCAATCAACAGTATTATCAGGCTCATTCTTGAACATCTCAATGTCATCTCTGGGTATCAGATTGATCACAATGTACGTCTTTTTTGCTTCAACTTCGCTCGCAAAAACCAGGTAAGATCCAGGATTTGGCTTTAAAAGATCATCTGGCCAGTAAACATGCACAGCCATGGGCAAAATTTCCTAGGATTGAGGACTCTGGATAGAGATTTAATGAGCAGCACCATCTATTTGAGTGGAACTGTTCTTCATAATTACAGAACGATTTCGCGGAATTATTCCGCTAGGGCCACATCAAACTGATAGTACAGCTTAATGATGCTAAAGGCAGATAGATTGGACTGATATAACCAACACCAATGTATTGGAAAGATATCGATTCAAAGATTTGATACTTCGGCTTCAGCGAGTGTCGTCTTCTCAATCTCTTTCAACTCAGTTCACAATAATAATTCCCGTCATCAGTGTGGGAATTCAAGATTATAATTACAGTACGCGAATTATATTTTTAGTGCATTCTTGATTGAACAAAGGCCAAAGATTGTTCAGACAGTGATAACATCTCATAAAAACTGCTTCAGCTGGCTCTGCAAGCGCCAATTTTCATATTCAAACCTTTAATTTGCTTCCACTGTCATACCAGTCCGTTGATCTCGCCTTCAACTACCAAGATCGGACGCTTTTAGGTGTTCTTTAAACTTGCAATCTAACAATCATACAACCTGCATTAGATTAAAAAGACTTGCTGACGAGCCCTGAATTCCACTGATTGCCAGTTGATCTTAACTCAGACCCAGAGTCGACCTACACCTCAAGCCATGAGTCAACAGCAGAGACCCCAACTCAGGGTGCAGACTGCCTCTGGAAACACACTTCCGGACATATCAGTTCATGATGAGACCCTCTATGCCACTCAGGGGAGCGGTACACCACCATCAGAGGACTTAGAAAGGGGCCGACAATTACTAAGACCAAACAATCCGTTCGCAACGCCCACATCGTCCTTGCATTCCAGAAGATCTCGATCTTCACAACCATCACAACCAACACTATCACCAAACTCCAAATCAAGGGCCCGCGATTCTATGATTAGTGACCGTTCTAGATCACCTTCCAGATTGAGACGAGTCCTAAGTCATGCTGATTCCAAAAAGAATACAGAAGAGGAAGACAAGGATGTTGCATTGATGAACACGCTTGCTGATAAGCAAGATATGAACCTTTTGAAGGCCGATATCAAAAGTGCTCTTGAAGGTTCCGGTTCATGGCTGAAGAAATCTGCTCCAAACACCCCAAATCCAAACCGAAAGCCAATTGCAAACAATATTCAGGACACAAGGAGGGACGATATTGAACTACAAGAACTTTCACTCTCAAAGACAGATACCCGAAAGTCAGATACTTTCACCACAAATACAAATATCCTCCCCACATCTATTAGTGACCTTGAACCACCAAATAATGTTGAAGGTGTTTACAGAAAATTAACCACAAGACTGAAAAGCATAAGGAATGCTGAGCATCACATTTTTGGATATGATGAACCCTCCGACTCTGGAGAGAGAGAAAGCTTACAGGCACCACATGTCAGGAAACTTGAGAAGGCAGTGCCTGTCATTGAGATACAGAGGCCACGTTATCAACCCCTCATCCTATACGGTAGGTCTCTCGGTGTATTTGACCGTTTCAACCCATTTAGAAGAAGTATAGCTGAATTTCTGAGAAATCCTTGGTTGAACCATTTGCTGCGTTTTCTGCTGGTACTACAAACTGCGCTACTGTCTTACAGACAATGGAATCCAAGAAAGCTACACGGTTATGCTGAGTTTGGCCGTAATTGGGCTGACTGGTTGCTACTTGCTGTAAACATCTTCTTTACTATTGAAGTTCTTGCCAAAATGATTGCTTGGGGGTTCTGGGATGATTCTCAAATGTTTGATGAATTAGGATTGCCGTATGCTACTCTCTATGAGAAGCTTGGCTTTGAAAGGTTAAAGAACTACTTCCTTAATAATCAGAAGAATTCAATTGAGATCAAATTCAAGCATTCAGTTACTTTCACTGCGTTTTCACAGAATAAGAAAGGTCCAATGCAACGTGCTTATTTGAGAAAGACTTGGAACAGGCTTGATTTTGTATCTACTGTGTGCTTCTGGATCGATTTCTTCCTTTCATTAAAGAGAAAGAACATTGCTGATGGGGTTCCTCTGTTCAGAGCTTTGTCCTGCCTGAGAATCTTGAGATTGACCAGCTCAACAAGTAAGATTTCATTGATTCTGGAAACTATCAAGAATGGTTTACCACAACTTATGGATGTAATGCTGTTCATGCTTTATTTCTGGACCTTGTTCGCTATTATTGGTACTCAGAGTTTCAAATCATCATTCAGAAGAGTTTGTGTTTGGACCAACCCAGATGATCCTACAGATACTTACACGTCAAGTCAAACCTGTGGTGGTTCTTTTGAGTACAATGAAAGTGGTAAACTAGTCAGAATACCATACTTTGTTGGTGATGATCCTGGTCCAAGGTCAAAAGGCTTCTTGTGTCCTGTTAACTCCAAGTGTTTGACATTGACAAACCCATACAACAACATGTACGGGTTTGATAATATCCTGAACTCCATGCAATTAACATTCGTTGTGATGAGTGGTAACACATTTAGTAATATCATGTATTCTGCTATGGATAGTGAGTCTATGGCTGCTTGCATCTACTTCATCTTCGGTATCTTTTTTTTGTTACTATGGATGACTAACCTGTTGATTGCTGTGATTTCATCCTCTTTCAGGGCGACTGTTGAACAAATGGATAGCTATGAAGAGCAAGAGGATCTAGATGATTTTGATTTGACCTGGGAATTTCCTAAAGATAATATTGTGGCCAAGTACTATCGAAAAGCTATGTTGCTATTTGATCTGTTGTGTTTGGTATCTATAATATCCCTTTGTCGAAGAGACCTAGAACATTGGAGTCCACAAGAAGAAGCTGCTGAGTACAAACTTCAACGTATCATCTCCTGTATTTTACTTGGTGAAATCGTCATCAGATTTGTTGCCTACTTGCCAACTTACACGATTTTCTTCAAGGATTACAGAAACAAAATTGACTTATTCCTTGCTGTGATCACTACAATCATTTCAATTCCAGTTGTTCACGATAACCTAGGCAGAGGTTATGAATGGATGAAGGCTTTCTATATCATTAGATTTTACAGGGATGTTCTACTCTTTGGGTTTGTCAGAAAGTTATGGGCCAAGGTTTGGAGAAGTATCTCTATCATAGCTAACTTGTCATTCTTCTTCTTTACATTCTTATACCTGACCGCGATCATCTTTGCTAGATACTTTGAGAACTTTGCATCCCCTAGTGACATTTCTTCTATGCAATTCCCATTCCATACACTTCCGAATGCTTTCATTGGGCTATTTGCTATTACTTCTACTGAGAACTGGAGTCAATTCATGTATGGTATGCAAGCTATTGCTCCTTCCAAGTCTGCTGCTTTCTTTACTGCTATACTTTTCATTCTATGGTTCTTGTTATCCAACTCCATTATTTTGAATCTGTTCATTGCTATCATTGGTGAAAGCTTAAGTGTTTCTGAGAAACAGAAAAGAAAAGAGCAAGTCAAGAAGTTTGTATTGGTCGACTTTCCAAAGAGACTGAGAGGTATTGCCGAAAAAACTGTTTTGACTAATCTACGTTCCAAGTTGTTCGGCAGTGATACTCAGAATGAAAGAGATAAAGAGATTCAGAATCTGTTATTGAATGGTGCAGCTATTGAAATGTTCTTGAAAGATGAATTGGAGGAAATTGCTGAGATGGAAAACTCTTCAACATCAGGTGAAGAATCTCCTGTTCGTGAGCTCCCAACATCTAAGCCTAAGCGGTTCTTTCAAATCCACTATAGAAGATTTTTGAAACACCCATTGGTGACGAAGATCCAAGAAGGTTTGTTCTTATCTTGGAAAGGTAGAAAAAATCCATTTTATGAGAACAGAAGAAAAGGTTTAGAAGGCGAAGACAATTATATATCTCTGGCTGAGAAATATCAATATGAGACAGAGAAGATTGAAGAAGAGAGAAGGCAATATTTGAGGGAGAATCCAAGTTTTAACATGTCATTATACATCTTGAGTCCAAAGCAACCTTTGAGAAAGCTCTGTCAAAAGATTGTCAAGTCAAGTCATGGTAAACGTTATGATGGCACAGAGCCGAACAAAATTGCCAACGCTATCTTCACTATATGTGTTTCATTAGCAACGGTTGCCGTTATCATCGTTGCTTGTTATTACACTCCATTGTACAGCAAGACAGAAACTGGCGAGAGCATATGGAATTGGTCCTTAGTTGCTCAATTCTCCTTCAGTTCATTCTTTCTGCTTGAACTAGTAATTAAGACTATTGCGGATGGGTTGATTTTCACTCCTAATGCTTATTTCAGAAATGTGTGGAATGTAATTGATTTCATTGTCTTGTTGTCCATGTGGGTTAACCTCATCGCTATTTTAAACTCAGATAAAGGCTTATCAAGAGTTGTGAGGGGTTTAAAAGCGTTGAGAGCCCTCAGACTGTTGACCATTAGTGATACGTCTAAAGACATTTTCCACAAGGTGATGATCGCCGGTGTTTGGAAGATCTTTGGTGCTGCAATCTTATCCTTTACATTGTTATTTCCTTTTGCTGTTTGGGGGTTGAACTTGTTCTCCGGTAGACTGGGCGTATGTAATGACGGTGACATGTCAAGAATGGAATGTATTAATGAGTATGTCACGGATGCCTTTGCTTGGGATATTCTGGCCCCAAGAGCCTACACACATCCACAGTTAGAGTTCAACAGATTTTCCTCTGCATTGTTAACATTATTTGAAGTCTTATCTTTGGAAGGTTGGACAGATTTGTTACAAAATTTGACCAGTTCCACTGGTATTGGCTCCCCTGCCGAGATTTATGCTAGTCCAGAGAATGGTGTCTTTATGGTTTTATTCATATATGTTGGTTTAATATTCGTGTTGACATTGTTCATTACTGTTATTATTACGAATTACGGTATCTTGTCTGGTCGTGCTTTCTTGACATTACAGCAAACATCTTGGAACGAAGTGAAGAAGCTTTTGAAACAGGCTCGGCCTAGACAGACACCAACTAAGAACGGTATGGGCCCTTTCAAGACATTCTGTTACGATCTAACTATTAATACAAGCAAATGGGCCAACACTTTCTTGTTCACCATCTTGTGGATCCATATCTTGGCCATTTTGCTGGAAAAGTATCCTAGTGTTGAAGCTCTTGATAACTTTCGATACACTGTCTTCATCATTTCGTCATCAGTGTTTTTGATCTTCACGACTTTGAGAATGATTGCAATTGGTCCAAGAAAGTTTTTTAAAGTTAGATGGAACATTTATGTGTTTCTCGTGTTCTTTGGCGCTTTCTCAACTTCTTTTGCGTCTTTCTTTGTCTCAAGAAACACCGTGTTTGCTAATATTAACAAGCTATTCTTGGTCGGTATCTTTACAATTATCATTTACAAGAGTAACAGATTGAGTCATTTGTTGAAGATTGCATCAGCAAGTATTCCATCCTTGTTGTCTTTGATTTTCACTTGGGCTATTTTGTTTCTGGTCTATGCCATTGCTTTGAACCAAATATTTGGCCTAACAAGACTTGGACCAAACACATCAGACAACCAGAATTTAAGAACTGTGACTAAGGCTTTGATTCTGTTGTTTAAGGACAGTTTTGGCGAAGGTTGGAATTACACAATGCGTGACTTTGCAGTTGAATATCCAAAATGTATCGGTTCAGACGAATTCAGTTTGACGGATTGTGGTAGCATGCAATATGCCTACATTTTATTCATCAGCTGGAACATCGTGTCTATGTACATATTTGTCAATATGTTTATTTCATTGATTTTTGAAAGTTTCAGTTATGTCTACACCACCAATGCAGGTTCCGCTGTTTTGAATAGAGAGGAGATTAGAAAGTTCAAGTCTGTTTGGCAACAATTTGATCCAAAGGGTACTGGCTTTATCCCTGTTGAAAAACTACCAATGATTTTGGCTACTCTTGATGGTTATTTTTCCTTCAGGGTTTATGATGGTAAATGGTCGATTCCAGAGATTACAAAGAAGTCTATTAAAAAGTTGAGCCAAGATCCATACGATGTTGATATCGATATTGTTGGAATAAATCGTCAATTGAATCATTTGGATATCTTTAAAGTCAATGAAAGAAGAAAAATGTATGAGAGATTCATTGAAGAAGCCAAGTATAACATGGAGTTGTATGATGAGCCTGGCATTTCATTTGATAGATTGATCTTGCAAATCCCACTGTATTCAAGATTCGACGAGAACAATTGTTTGCCACTGACTGAGTTCTTGGATAGATTGGTGATTTCTAGAAAGCTGACTGAGAGACTGACATACAGACGCCGTTTAGAGACACTCAGAATGATCATGCCTAGATGGAGATATCTGACTGGAAAACAGCCGCAACAGATCGTTGCATTCTACGGCGAACCAAACCATGACGACTTTATTAGGAAAAATCCATTCGACACTCTGAACTTGGGTGGTTCAGGAGATGTTTTACCTCCGAATCAAGTTCTCTCTGAAGTTCGAGATTATTGGTCGCCTACTAAATACACACATGAAAACAACAGTGATGCTATGTTGAGTGAATTGTCAGATATTGCCAGCAACTTGGGCAAGTCTCAATGGAGGCATGAGTTTAGTGAGGTTAACACAGATGTTGACTCATTCCTAGGTACCTTCAGAGGTAGATCTAGAACCTCTAGAAGTCCATTAAGAGGCAATAGAAGTGATGCTGAAGAAGAAGAGGAGGAGAAGAAGAGTTCAGAAGGTGTTAGTTCTGATGAAGATGATAGCATCATATTAGGAAGGGGTCGAAAGATTGTTTAGAAGAGTTAATGATAGAGAAGATGTATTTATAATTCATTTCATATTAGTGACACTGAAAAAGGCCTTTACATGATACACGTTAGAATTATAGAAAGAGCCTGTAGTACTACTCTATTACCCCATAAATGATAACTATATTAAACATTTACAAACACACCACTTTTCCAAATTCTTTATATTACTCCTTTGATAATAAACAAGATAAAATTTTACATTAGATATTTATGAAGTTATTTACCAAGCAGCAACACCTTCAGTAGCAGCGGCTGGTTCAGAAGCAGCCCAGTCAGCACCGGCTTCAGTGGTTTCAGCGGCCCAGTCAGCTTCAGCTGGTTGAGCGGCCCAGTCTTGGGTTTCTTCGGTTTGTTCTTCGGTTTGTTCTTCAGCTTCTTCAGCAGTTGGTTCAGCTTCTTCAGGGTCTCTGTAGAAGTATAAATCTGGCATGACACTCCATGGTTCTTCTCTGTTTGGTAGAGAACCACGTAAACGTAAGACTTCTCTAGCCAATAAGTACCAGATTAAACCAATTGAGTGTTTACCTTTGTTGTTACCTGGGATAGCAACATCAACGTATTCAGATGGAGAGTCCAAGTCAGATAAAGCGATGACTGGGATGTTGACGTATGATGATTCCTTGATGGCTTGAGCATCGGTTCTTGGGTCGGTAACGATGATTAATCTTGGTTCTTTGAATGAACGGGTGATGTAGTTAGTGAAGTTACCTGGGGTGAAACGACCGGCAATAGCGGTGGCACCAGTGTGAGCAGCGAATTTTAGGACAGCTCTTTGACCGAAGGTTCTTGAGGAGACGGCAACAACATCAGCTGGGTTTGGGATAGCAGCAATAACTCTAGCAGCTAAAACAATTTTTTCCCAAGTTTTACCAACGTTGATGACGTTAACACCATCTGGTCTGGTTTTGTAGACGTATGGTTCGTTGTGGACCTGTAGAGAGTTAGTATGAGTTCATATAGGGTTGTCATAGGTGTGATTTAGAGCATTGTGATAGTCTCTGGCGAAAGTATGGGTTCTCGCAGTAGTTTGATTTGGCTTCATAATGAAAATATTTCACTTTATGGATACAATGTGTTCAGTTGGTTCGTTGACCTTCTATAAGAAAAATCTGTTCAATCACGCACTTAATAATGTCTTGGGATTATTCATTCACTCTTTCTGGCATTCACTCTTGGTTCTCTTTTGGTACCTTCTAGGTTTCTTACAGCCATACTTATCTTCACAGCTCTAAATTCACATCACCAGTGGTGGTAATCACATACTTGAACGTTCTTTGAACCTAAGTGAACGTTAGCAGCTAACAATAGCTTAGCGTCTTCTGGAGTAAGATCAAAACTGGCTGGTAAAGACATCTTGTTGTTTAATAGACCTGTTTAACAAAGCTTTAAATCTGTTGATAAAAATTAAATATTTCAATTTTGTGTAGATTCAGTCCTTGGACTCTGGGCTGGGAAACGGTGAAAAATTGTTTGTGCGCGGAGGGAAATGAGACTGCTGAAAATTTTAGTGGGAAGAAAGATTTTTTTTTGAGAAGGGCACAGGCTGAGAGATAGGATTTTTAGGCAGGAGGACGAGCCTGGATCACGTGTAGTTTTTAGGGGGAGGAAGTCGTGGGTGAGAAGAGTTGGTGAAAAATGTTGCCCTGGCAAGAAAAATCAAATATTCAACCCTGAGGAGTCACACGTGATTGTTGGCAAGAAACATCAAGCCCTAGAAAATGTGTCACTTTGGATTCAAAAGATCAAAGTAGTTGGCGGAATAAGTTCAAGAAATAGTAAACGAATGTTCCTGCCACTACTAAATAGATTGCCCTTAGATCTCAGTTTTTTTTTAAATCTATTCAGACTTGTATTGTCTGTAAAAACTGGTTGAATGTTCAATTGAACTCTTACAAGTTTGAGGAGGCCAGAGGTCAATACACTTTCAGCTGAGTCCGAAAGTGGCATTAATACCCAAGAACCGGCCTGTTTGAATGCCCATATATAATATCGATTGATTTAATTCCAAACTACGTCAATGAAGATGCAATAATATTACAACTGAGAAAGCTTTGAGAGTTGAACCTACTATCAGTGCAGCATAGGATCTTTAGTCAAGATTGCAAGAGTTTAAAAGCTCCGAAAGCTCCGAAAGCTCCCGCACACAATGGAAACCTTATATATTATATAATTCCAAATTATATTGGTGTTTGACCTACCACCTGTACACCCACTTCATTCAACGATCTAGAGCGCTTTTGTTTATACAGAGTCGTTGTTAAGCTAAGCACAATTCGGAACTAAATCGATTCTCGGTTGCTCCTTCCGCAAATTCCCTGATAATGGCTCTGTCTGGCTTTCCGAAAAGGGTCACTGATGGAAAAGATAAAAAAATAGCAGCCTCGCTTAGGCTTCTTAATTCAGGTGGATCTTAATTTGATCAAACCAAACTTCGTTTACAACGCACAAACCTTGATTTATTGCAATTTAAGAGAAGAAGTCAACTGCTACAACAATATAGTATCATCAGATAATATTGAATATCGTCTCATTGACATCACAGAGCCTGCGAGAGCACTTACTGAAGTCATTAGACGTCTCCTGTTTGGCACAAAAAAAAAACACCTGAATATACAGATATACAGAAGGGCCACCAATATAACTGCTAACTGTCACAGATCATGTCCAGCACAGAGAACTACCACCCACAACGATGGTGGAGCTACTTGGAGCTACCCAAGTGGGTGGATCGCATTTCTCCAGAGTACAAGAGGCTTAGATTGATCGTGGGCCGCAAGTATGGCAATTACACCCTCATAGGTTCATTGCTGATAGTTTTGCTCCTCCCCATCTACAATAACATCAGGATCAGAAAGCCGTCACCTCACCAATCTAAGCATAAGTTGTTGCATTACTTGGTCACACATTCATCTACGTTCAGAATCATTTTGTTCTGGTCTTTATTCAGTTTAGTGTTAAACTTTGCTGATACCTACAATGACCTTCTATTTATCACCAAAAGGTTGGGGAGGGTTGCAGCGGCTTGTCTCCCTGCAATTCTATTCCTTACTTTGAGACCTTCTCCATTACCCAGAACACTTTATTTATCATTGCTTCCTATTCACAAGTGGCTATCAAGAATTGTTGTTTTAGAATCAATCATTCATACCATCATGTACATGGTTTATTATCAAAGAATTGGCTCCTTGAAGAAAGTGCTCAAGTATGAAAACTTGCTAGGTTACATTGCATTAGCTGCTTTTGTTCTGATCGGTATAACGTCATTACCAAAGATCAGAAGAGCTGCATTTAAGACTTTCTACATCACCCATTACATCATGACTTGGGTGTCAGTTATTGCTCTTCACATTCATGCTAGACCTGGTATTGGCCTTTATACAATCTTTAACGTTTCAATATTAGCATGGCAGATCGCATATAGAATTTGGAAGACCTCAAGGACAAAAATTTCGGTTGTTCCAATATCTCCAACATTAGCATTGGTTGAGTTTCCAACCTCCATCATCAGGAAAAAAACAAACCTACCTGGTGGACACGTTCGAATTAACAACAAGCATGGCTTTATTAAAGATCTATTCTACAAAATAATACCACTTGCACATCCATTTACCATTGCATCATTACCAAATGATCAGACCACTAAGTTAATCATTAGAAGAGGCCATTTCCCATTGAAGTCGAATAAAGAGTACTACGTCACAGGTGCTTTTGAACCTGAATTGAATTTTATCAGTGAACCAACAATGCTTCACAAACTATTTGGCCCAAGTTTCAGACGACGTCCTCCAATATTTCTATCTTCCCCTTCAAAGTATGATATTGATGCCCAAAGAGTGATGATTGTTGTTGGTGGTAGTGGTATCTCCTTTGGTATCCCATTGCTGAGAATATTGAATTACAATGGTATCGGTACCCGACTGATATGGGTATGCAAAGACATCAAAGACTTGAATCTGTTGAATCACTTCCCAGGTATCCAAGGTATTGAATGTTATGTCACTGGCGATGTCAATGAAGATGACATTGTCATCGATTACTATGAGGATAAGTCCCAGGAAAATATAATTCAAAGAGTTGCTAATTACGGTGCCATTGAAGATTCAGACGAAATTGATTTTACTACTTTGGGAAGATCATACAAGGAAGCTCATTCAGCGCCCTTACAATCAAGATTGAGATCATTCAGAGACAATGAGAACGTAAATATTGACATATCAGGGACTTGTCAATTCAGAGACGAGCCGCTATCCTCACAGTCAAATGTCAATTTAACTGCACCAGAAGAAATCGATGCTGAAGCATTTAAAAGTGTCAAAATCCCAAAGAGTGTCAATATCTTCTATGGCCGTCCAAATTTAGGCTCAGAACATTACAACTGGTGCTTACAGTCACAATGTGTTGGTCCTGCGATCTCAAGAAATGGTGAAAGTGTGTGTTGTCGAGACATTGAATCACAACACCAAGTTGACAGAAGTAAAGTCTGGGTTGTTGCCGCAGGTCCTACTGGTTTAGTGGACCATGCTAAACAATGGGCTACTGATGGTGGACTACAATGTCATATTGAAAGTTTTGCTGTTTGAGAGTTTATATTTATTGTCATTCATTTATTGTTATTCATCATCTTTTGTTCTGTAGTTAGTTACCCCAGAAACCTGCGGGTTTTTGTGTCAAATTTTATTGACATATAAAAACACTGCAAAATTCCCGATCAGGAAAACTTATCGACTCTAGATCTGATCAAAGCGAGACCAGGATTACGGGAGCCCTTGTCCCACCCTGTTGCCTTAAAATTTGCTATCAAACCCCTTCCATTCGCTTCTGACTAACTTTGCTTCATTTCCTTCTGGCTATTCTCCACTTGGAAACCCCATATTTAAAAAAACACACTCACCTTTCAAACTATGCTTAACAACAGTTTCAAACGTTTCGATATCCGCCAGGAAGAACAGATCATGGACAGGTTTATTCCCTCCACCACTTCGCAGAGAACATACAGGGCACAACCATGGGACTCACAATCATCGTCACACTACGATGAAAGCCTCTTGAACATGAATCAGACTGCATTGAATGAAGGTTCACTACTAAACAACAGATCAAGAAACGATTCGCCACAACAAATAACAACAACTGCCACTGAAGATGCAATTGCCACGGCGCTCAGCTTCACAAGCCAAAGAAGAGTCTTCATTTTCTCCCGAGAAGGCAACAACAGAAGAAAGTCCCATTTGGCTGCTTCGAACTCTCCAGGATCCAGTGCCGCTGAGTCAGGCGCTGAAGTCAATTTCCTTCATGATCAATCTCCATCTTTGGCAAGTACATACCAGTCCCCAGTATCATCGATGAGGTCGTTTGACTATGAGTCTTCACCTTCTAGAACTTCTTTTGAATCTGATATTTCAATTGGCGCCAAAATACCTGTTAAGAAGAAACCAATCAAGACACACATTCCTTACAGAGTGTTGGATGCCCCATATTTGAGAAATGACTTCTATACTAATTTGATTTCGTGGTCCAAGTCGACCGGGAAGCTTGCTGTTGGTTTGGCTTCAAATGTTTACGTTTGGTCTGAAGATGAAGGCGCTAACTTGTTGGAGTTATCGCATGATGATTATATTTCGTGTGTCTGCTTTTCTGATGGTGATTACATCGTTATCACATCCAAAAATGGCGCTATTTCTTTATTTTCACAACAATTTACAGGTTTGGTTGATGAATACATCCATTTGAACACGGGTATTTGCTGCGTCAGTTGGTTTCCTAATTCTAACAACAAGTTCTTCGCTGGTGATGAGTCTGGTGAAGTGTTGTACTTTGAGATTGAAAAGTCAGGTAGCCTAAACTTGGTGAACAAGTTTAAGTGTCATCAACAACAAATTTGTGGTATTGCTATTAGTAATGACTCCAAGCAGATTTCTGTCGGTGGTAATGATAACTGTTGTACAATTTGGGATATTCAGAACATCAAGGAACCAAAGTTGAAATTCTTCCTACCTCATAATGCTGCAGTGAAAGCGATTGCCTATTGTCCATGGTCAAAGTCATTGTTAGCCACTGGTGGTGGGAGTAAAGACAGGAAAATTAGATTTTGGCATACAAATTCTGGCACTTTATTGGATACAATCCAGACTAAGGGCCAAATTACATCATTATTATGGTCTAAACGTAAGAAGCAGATCGTTGCAACTTTTGGGTTTGGAGAAACCCATAAACCAATCTTCATAGCTGTTTATTCCTATCCCAAGATGGAAACCTTGGTTCAAGTTGAAGCTGCAGCCAACTTGAGAGTCCTTTCAGCTGTTCTTTCCCCAGACTCAAGTTCTATATGTGTTGCCTCCAATGATGAAACAGTCCGATTCTATGAGTTATGGAACCCAAGGGATAGCATCATCCTTGACTCGCAAGAGAATGGTGTCCTTGGCAGTGAATTGATTGAACTTTGTGAAGGCATCACTAAGACTGGTGGATCAATTAGATAGTTTGATAGATTATAAAAAGAACCACATATTCAACAAAAAGTGAGCGCAAAAGCATAGTTTATGTAACTGTTAATTCTCCTTTATCCAAACGTGAAACTCAGGATGGGACACCTTCGTATTCATTTGCAGTGTACTGATTGATGATTTTCTTCCAATGCTTTCTGTTATCTTGCACTGGGACATTTTTTATTCTAAGCAGGAACATACTAATAGTCAAACAGACAAACACGGAGGAAGCAGGCGTTATCATGTCTATATAGTTCCTCTTGTTTGTGACTGGCTCATATGGACAATTAGCATAGACTCCGCCATCGACCCAACAATTCCTCACGGCAATGGAGTTCATATCTATCCAAACCGATTCACCGATATTCTGCTCTTTCATAGAGATAGTCAAAGCCGTTTGTTGAAGGGAGCTTTGGGGCACTGTAAAGATATAATCATCATCAGCACAAGCATCAGCAGCTTCAAAATATGTCCGTGATTCCTCGACAACCTTCCAATCAAATTGATCACTGGCATTTCTGCAAATGACGTAGTACCCATCATAGCAGTTTGAAACTTCCCATTCCCCTTCCTTATTGATTGTTGCACATTTGAACGCCTGTTGTGGATTTCGATCACCTTCAGGATTATATTTTTGACGAGCATCATCCTCGCTTATTGGTTCTGTAGGTGACCAGGACCATAATGAGTTGTTAAGAAGTGTACCCACGTCGGAAAAATTCGATAGTGTATGATTGATTATGGGTATATATCCGAGGTCAAGCATATCACGAATTGTTTCATTGGTGAACTTGTTGTTGTTGTCATCGTATACGAAGTTCCATTTATCCTGAGCCTGCCTTAGAACTTGAGATTTAGTTGTGAGTTCACTGACCTCTGTAATTGAGACTTGAGATGGTTGTAATGTGGCCTTGTCGAATAGAGTCATCGAAAGACCTGTGGAGTTGAAAAGTGTGTTGTTGGAGGGGATGGAGTTATCCCATATCCCACACATTACACGTTTTGCCTCAACGAACAATAGCCTGCTAAGTTCTGGGAAGCCAGTGGTGGAGTCCATGGTGTAATTGTAGGTATACGTGAGTTGATTATCACGGTCAGAGAATAAATTCGTTGGGGTGTATAGCTTATCTTTGAATGAATTGGTGAGAGTGTAAGATAGTGAATTGTTGACTTGAGTGGTTTCTAACGGGACAGAGTTTGGTAATAGTTTCAAATTGAAGAGTAGCAACAACAGATTAGCAGCTAAATTGGTATTGGTGGCTGCGATGTATGTGCTGAAGACGGAGAACAAATCTTCAATTGCAAGACCAACTTCACATTCGTATTCAAGTCCATTGTCACCTCTAAGCCCCAGCACTGTACCATAGTAATCTGTGGTGTTCATTACAACAGGACATAGTTGAAACTTGCCTGTCGATTGGTCTAAATAAAGGTCTATTACAAAGGCCTCAACATTTACATCCAGGAGCTGCCGAAGCTCAGTGAGAGCAGCACTGGTGTAACCCTGTCCTTTAAAAAGTACCGACGATAGTTGTACACCCGTCATGACGACCTGATCCAGTGAAACGTTAGCACTAACGTCCCGCTGACTTCTGAGGGCATATTCCCTTGTAACAGACAGTTCAGGCCAATTGCTCAAGGTGGCTAAGTCTTCAGCTGCGATAAAGTTCAGTAGCAGCACGGACAGAAACAGCCGGAATATCATTTGTGTCCGGATGTTTGTTTAAGGAGGAGTCTCACTAAGTAGTGGCCTTTGGTTTTGACACAATTTGTGTTGATGTCATAGCTTTTTCTCTTTTTACTTACTTCATAATCGCGAGTTAAAGTAATTGAGAAAAATCACCAAAAGAGACATTAACTAATAACCACAGAGACGTCAACATCATCATCATCATCTGAATTGCCCATAAAAGAAAGGAAAAACTTCTTTTTCAAGATGACAGAAGAAGATCTTACAGCGGTGACAGAAGAATTCCCACAGCAAAACTCCCTGCAACGAGATTTAGAGACTGAGATCACTTATGCTCTTGTTTTCAACTGGTTCATCGCCTGGCCTTTGATACTGATATCCACTGTGGTCTCCACCATCTATATATCCAAACATTACATCCTGTATCAATTCATTGATGAAATCTTCCATGTCCCGATGACAAGACAGTACTATAAGGGTGATTTCTTCTCATGGGACCCAAAGATCACTACTCCTCCAGGACTATACTACATTGGGTACATATGGGCCAAATTTATCAAATTAACACATTTACCAGTTGACCCTATTGGATTGACCAACTTAAGAATCGTTAATACATTAGGTGGTACACTTGCACTTCCAGCGCTACTGAACTGGTTGTTCATCTTGAATCCAATTGGGTTCTGGACTAGTTCCATCATGACTTTCCCATTATTGTCAACTTACTATTATTTATACTACACTGATGTGTGGTCCACAGTGATCATTGTTGCTTCGTTAAGTTTTGCTATTGGTCTACCTTATGGTGATGTCAAGAGTGTTAGAATCTCTGCCTTGCTTGGGTTGTTGAGTGTTCTGCTAAGACAGACAAATATCATTTGGAATCTATTCATATTGGTGGTGGTTATTGAAAGAAGAGCAATGATCCAAAAAAATTTCACAGACTCCTTCTTGAACAATTGTATCAAGTTTATCATTCAATTCTTTGAGGATTTTTACGATTTTGCCTTGCCCTATTTGATCAATGTTGGCTTGTTCTTCATATTCTTGGTTTGCAACAGAGGTGTTACATTAGGAGACAAAGAAAACCACGTTGCAGGTTTACACATTGCGCAGTTCTTTTATTGTCTTACATTCATCACAGTATTTAGTTGGCCAATCTGGTTTTCACATGATCTATTAAAAGATTATTTCAGACGTTACAAAATTGGTCCATTATTTGTCATTATTGAATTCTTTCTTCTTGCAATCTTTATCAGATTCTTCACCGTTGTGCATCCTTTCTTATTAGCAGATAACAGACATTACACTTTCTACATCTGGAAGAAAATCATAGCATTGAGATGGTATACCAAATACTTGATGATTCCAACGTATCATTTCTCCATATATGTTACTTTGAATTCATTGAATTCCAATGCCTTTTATTTCAACTCCATCAGTGAATTACCATTTAAGGAGACCAAAGATCTACCGTTGAAACCATCGGGGATATCAATAATGGCATTATTGGCATGTATTTTCCTAACCGTGGTGCCATCTCCATTGTTTGAACCAAGATATTATATCGTTCCATACGTCTTCTTCAGACTACTGATTTCCCCAGCTTATGAACCATTCTGGACTGGGTTCAGTCTGTCAAATATCACGTTGAAAAGATTAGGGCTAGAACTTGTTTGGTTCTTGGGTATTAATACCTTCACAACACTGATATTCACGCAACGGACATTCACTTGGAGTAGCGAAACTGAGTTACAAAGAATTATATGGTAATAGAGTACACATAGAGGTCAAGATTTAATAAACAACCATGTATCTCTCTTACAAGAAAACAAACAAATAAACAAGGGTTTCGTTAAATAATTTGTAAAAACAGGGATATAAGGTGTGACGAGCTCAGAGTTTGAAAACTTGATTTTGTAATTATAGTTCATGATTGAGGAAAAATTTCTCTCTAATGCATTGATTGGCTTTAGATAGTAACTTCTTTAAAATCAGTAGTTAATTTTTCCTCGCTTAGATCCTTGGATTTATCAGCAGAGTCTGACACTTCTTCCTCTTCTTTGGTTTCTTTAGCTTCTTCATCTTTATCTTCAACTTCCGGTTCTTTATCTTCCTTCTTGGCAGTGATATCAGTAGAAATGATTCTTTCATCAGCATTTGGAACAATACGAGAAATTGGAGTCTTTTTATCTTCTGGTGCCTTTGGATTCGTATTAGATGAGTCCCTTTGTTGCGCTCTCCAATACGCTAGGATCTTATGAGTCAAATACTGTAGATATGGAACTTCTCTGTTGGCTTTTCTATCAAAGAAGGCCAATTCACCTTCACCTGCGAAAACATCTTCTTCTTCAATAATAACATAGTTTTTATGTTCCAATTCATGGACATAACTCAGTAAGAAATCACCCCAGTTTGGAGCAAGAACGAATTTTGTGTCAAATTCTCTACCATATAGAATGACTTGACCCCAAGTACCATTAGTATCAGGGTCTAAATCAACACCAATGTTATTACCAGAATCATCAGTGATTAATGGGATCCATTTTGCATTAGCATATTGCAATTTGATGGCACCAGTAGGTATAGATCTTTGTCTTGGAACATTTGATTTTAATTTGGAAGGATGTTGACTTGTTGAGATTTTTCTTTCTAAATCTGGATCAATTTCAGTGTTTGAAGCATTCAATTTCCCATAACCTTTACCAGTTTCCACTAAAGACACTGTTGATTTTGATTTCAAGTCAAGTTCAGATGATGAGCCAGCAGGTGAAACTAATCTATCACGGGCAAGTTGGTTTTGTCTAGTCTTTTCATTTAATTCGATTCTTTCAGCAACTAATCTCCAACTCTTTGTACTCTTCACAACATCACTTAGATCCATTAGCCTTAATCCGAAGAATAAACCATTGCTACCGGTAAGACTTTCTAGATCTTCCTGGCCATCATGGATTCTGAATGAAGCTCTAACAGGTGGTGGTAATTCGATGCCTAAATCCTCTTCGGCTTTTCTAATATCCATTCTAGTACATGGGTCAGCTAATGAGGCTTCTAAATCACTATGATTTTCAGATGTCCAAGTTTCAATATGTCTCCAGGCCAAGATGGTCTCACTGACACCTTCGGTAGAACGAGGGGCATTCGCTTCGTCCTCTACGAAAGTGTTGTTATCATTCAGTTGAATCCCATCGGTTCTTGTCTCCCTGTGTAATGGGTTAACTGTACCTTGGTTGTGGTGGTTGTAGGAGTTATAATCGGCATAGCGGTCCTCTGAGCTAAAGGCGTACACGATCTCGTTCAATTTATCCTTGAAGAAGCCCATTATTGTGGTGGTTGATGAAGGATTGATAGAAGAGTTTGGTTTTAGTGTCAAGCCATTTTGTGTGTTGGTGGTGGAGTTTTCTCTCTTTGGACGCGAATTTCTGAAATTCTGTCACGTGAAAAGTATTAGTTCGTGGATGCCATTTCTAGGCGGAGGTTTTGGCGGAGCCGGGCGGAGATGGATGGAGATAGGCGGAGATGGATGGAGATAGGCAGAAACTCATGGGCAGAGTTTCACCCGTGTTCCTACCGGAAGGCAATTAATATACCCGATTAGGTAAAACATAAACATCACATCCACAGATCTTCTGCAATCAATTAAACAATTGAAAATTTGAAACTCTTTGGATCATAATCAGCAATTAGAACTCAACTACTCCTCTATAGGATAACGGCCACAGAAAAAAGCTATTCAATATCCACATTATGTCTGAATTTCAACCACTACACAGAAACATCAACGCCAACAATTTACAAAAGAAGATGTTTCAAAGAAACTTTGCTCCTGCTCAACAGGGCACTTTTGCTTCCCCAACAGATAACTTGATGTCCCCATGTTCTCAAAAGTTGAATGCTCATAAGAACAAGTTCTTTGCTAAGTAAGTATTTATGAAAGTTTCCTACCATCTGTTGAACCATACTAATTGCCTCTCATAGTGCCAAAGCAACCAAATTGAACTTTACTGAATAAAAGTTACCTGATTAATCAGCACATTCCAATCAACTCCAATATTGATTGCTTAGCAGATTTACTGTTATCGTTCCCCTTAAATACCCCTAGATTAATGTCATGTAATACAAAAGTTATTCATTTGTCAATAATAGTATACGGAAGTTTATGGTGGTTTTTGATGTGACCACCATTATAAGCTGTTGTTGAGGGGGAAAAGGGATAAATATCATCCTTTCTCTTTTCATTTAACCTCCACAAGTATCTTAATAGTAAAGCAAAGTAATCAGTTAGTTTTCAAATCACTACATTCCCCCATATCATAAATAATATTTCATTAAGAACCTATGTGCAGGAAGGGATTAAATAAGAATTAGACACTCTATTTCTTAGCACGAGCATCAGAAACTGTGTTTAATAATAAGGCTTCATTGTCTAAAACAATTCTGTTTGGTGAATTAGACAGAATCTTTGCAATTTCTCTAGCAGTATCCAATCTCTTCAATTCAACATAATCTTTAGATTTCTTAATGGCTTCACCAATCAACTCAGCAGATTTAGCTTCACCTTGAGCCTTAACAATGGTACCTTGTTTCTCTTGTCTAGCTTTGTCAACGACGAAAGCGGCTCTTTGAGCTTCTTGTTGAGCAATTTGTTTAGCTTCAACAGCAGCAGTGAATTCTGGGGAGAAAGTCATAAAAGTAATAGAAACATCATCTAATAACACGTTGAATTTTGAGGCTCTTCTAACCAAGTTTTCTCTTATTAACTTAGAGACACGTTCTCTTTGAGTAATCAATTGTGAGGCGTTGAATTGAGCAACAACCGATTTCAAAACTTCATTAACAATGGATGGTAACACTCTTTCATCATAATCAGTACCTAAAGTTCTATAAATCAATGGCAAGGAACCGATATCTGGTCTAGATAACACTCTACAAGTGATATTGACCATTTGTAAATCCTTAGTACCGGTTAAAGAGGCAACGTTTCTTGGTTTGGCTCTAACATCATAAATGATTGGAGTTTGAAACCAAGGGATGGCAAAATGAGTACCTTCGTTATAAATTTGGGAACCGACACCGCCAATTCTGTTATAGATAATGGCACGATGACCACCATCAACGTTGAACAGAGAGGAGTTTACCAATAATGCTGACCCACCAAGGAGTATTAACCCACCAACACCAGTGAATAAACCAGCAGGACCTTTCGGACCACGACCGGAACCACCAGCTCTATATTGGACTTTCTTAGCCTGGTTTTGAATATCTCTAGCAAATTTTTGCCAATCACGAGGGGAATTCATGATTTTAATGGATCAATTGTATGAATTTGTTAAAGCAAAGTTGATTTAATTGCCTTTTTGGCCACTTTGTAATTGGTATGATTTTCATAATCAAATATTGTTTAGGCTCTCTTCGAAACTACACCGAGGGTCGGTCACCTGTTAAAACCTCGGAATATAAACACAATTCAATTGATATATTATATATGCCACTCTTCCCTTTTGCCATCCTACAACATCTGAAGATTGACAATATAATTATTCTCAATTAAAGCACAATGTCATTCCCATTACATGAAGCTGCAAGAGATGGGAAAGTCCTCACTGTGAAAGGATTGATCAAAGAAGACCCTAAACAGGTGTTTACAAAGGATGATGATGGTAGAATCCCATTACATTGGGCAGTAGTATTCAGTC
The DNA here is from genome assembly GCA_030579075.1 of Taiozyma dajiaensis. Taxonomy (NCBI): domain Eukaryota; kingdom Fungi; phylum Ascomycota; class Saccharomycetes; order Phaffomycetales; family Wickerhamomycetaceae; genus Taiozyma; species Taiozyma dajiaensis. The sequence goes on along the minus strand of JAKUAB010000062.1, from coordinate 3,640 downwards.
ACTTAGAGATTGTATCAATCTTGTTGAACCCTAATAAGTTTGGTGATGTTAAATCAAAGGAAATTGAGTTGGATGATTATACGGATGATTCAGGTTGGACAGTGTTACATATTGCTTCCTCTGTGGGGAACTTAGAAGTCTTGAAGTTGTTATTAGATAATGATCCAAAGCCTGACTTGGATCTACAGACAACCACTGGGTTAACTTGTGTTCATTTAGCCACAGCAAAGAAACATCTTGATGTTGTTAAAGAATTGGTGAAACATGGTGCCTCTGTTAGAATCAAGGATAAAAAGAATCAATACCCTTTACATAGAGCTGCCAGTGTAGGGTCTTTGGGTCTTGTGGAATTCTTGGTTAAAGAAGGTAAAGCTCCTTTAAATCCAAAGGATATCAATGGCTGGACTCCATTACATCATGCCTTGGCTGAAGGGTTTGGTGATGTTGGTATTCTGTTAGTAAAATTGGGTGCAGATCCAACTATTGAGGATTCCGAAGGTAATACACCTTTAAAAGTTGCAGTTGATGAAAAAGTTGCCAAATATTTTAAATCTGAACTATCAGCTCAAAGTTTAGTTTAATTTCTAAATAATTAATGATATATTTTATGACTACTAGTGGTGAAGAACAATAATCAATTAATTAAGAAGTAAAAACGTTAAATGTCATTAAAATATCGAAGAAGTTTCACTTGAAGTTCCATTCCCCGATTCATCATTTCGGTCATTAATATTATCAGGAATCGTAACACTGGGCTCATTAGTAGTGATATCATCATCTTCAGGGATGCTTGACTGTTGTTGCTGTTGTTCTCTGAACTGTGTAATCTCTTGAGATTCTTGATTGTTTGAAGATGCACTGCCTCTATGCATGGAGCTCAGTCTTGAGACATATTCACTTAATGTGGCACCTTGTTCAGAAAATTCATGTTCAAAATGGGATTCCTCATCAGTGGTCATTGTTAAAAGGGAAGGTGGACCACGATTTTGGCCAGCTAAACCTAAACCATACCCCAAATCAACTGAATAATCAGGATTATCAAACTCATTGTATTCTTGTGTGTTGTAATTGATACCTGGTGTAAACATCGTTGGTGGTACTGCATTGTCTCGTTGGTATGACTCTGGGTATGAACCATCTGAAGAGCATGTGATATGTCCCTGTGGTGTTAATTCTTTATCATCATGTTCACCATGAGTATTATTTGGATTTGAATCATTATGATCCTCTTCATTATCACTATTGACATTGGTGTTTAACGTTGGAACGACTTTAAAACCTCCTGATGATATAGCATTAGGACATTGTCTGTATAATTCATCAATTTGTTCCAGACTTAGATTCTTTGTTTCATAAACGGTTAAATAAACAAACAAAGCACCTAAAAGGTTAAACCCACCCCAGATAAAGAAAATTCTCGTACCTAGTGCAGCGGTATGATTACCAGTATCAACCATATATGGTGTGACATATGCAAACACGAAATTTACTAACCAATTCGTAGCGGCACTCAAGGCAACAGCTTTACCTCTAACACTCAATGAGAAAATCTCACCACAAACGACCCAAACAACAGGGGCCCAAGAAGCGGCAAAGGAGGCAATGAATAAGCAAACAAAAGAAATCATCACTTTGTTAGCAATGACAGAATTCGTTGTGGTACCAACAATGGCAATGATCAAATTGGCAATACCCATGATGGAACCACCAATGATCAACACTTTACGACGACCAATAGTCTCAACAAACATGATACCTGGAACTGTGGCAACAACATTCACTGCATAAGTGACAAGTGAGATTGTATAAGATTTATTAACACCAGTTTTAGAGAAAAAATTCACACCATAGTAAAAAATAAAATTGATCCCTGAACATTGTTGCATAGCTTGTAACATAACACCAGTAAGCATTCTTTTCCTTTGATGAGGTCTAGCATCGGCACTTCTAAAACAATCCCAAAGTGAAGGAGATCCAAATGAAAGTTCATAATCATGACTGGCCTTAATCTCCACTAGCTCTTCAATTAGACCAGGATCATTTGTGGGTACTCTTCTTAATCTTGATAATGATTTTGCAGCAGCATTCAAATCATCTTTACGTACGTAAAATCTAGGTGATTCAGGTAATAAAATCATACCAAACCCTAGAATCAATGACCATAAAAACTGTAACCCGACAGGGACACGATAAGATGCACTTGAATCCATAGCTTGAGTACCTTGAGACACGGCACTAGAGACTAAAAGCCCCCAAGTAATAGCCCATTGATAAGTTGAAATAATGGCACCTCTAATGAATTTAGGTGAGGCTTCAGCTTGGTATAAAGGGACAACAGCAGAAATTATACCAATGGATAACCCAGTGATGAATCTCCCAATGCAGAAAAGGACCATATCATTTGATGCAACTTGACATATGTTACCAACCATAAAGACAAAGAAGATGGAAAAAATGATTGCATATCGACGGCCCATTGTATCGGAGATCAAGGGTGCCACCAAGGCACCAAAGAAGGTCCCCAGAGATAAGATAGCAGTCATAATAGATGTCTCCTGTGTGGTGAATGTTGAATGGTTAGCAGCAAATCTATGCCGTACATAGTCCATTTCAGAAATGGAGTTGATCAAACCTGTGTCATAACCATAGATGAAACCACCAACAGCTGCAAACCCACCGACAGCGACAGACATGAATGTGGACTGAGGTTGGGCACCGGGTATGTCTATCCTCTCCTCGGGATCTGTGAAGACATTTCGAAACCATGCCATCCTGTGTTTTAAAACGTTTCGTTCTTTGTATGTGGTATTTTTGTTTGGTATTAATAAAGATGGGCAAAGATCATAAAAAGGATTCAAATGCAAGGTATAGAAGCTGACGTTAAGGTTTGTTATGAATATGGTTCTTTAGTTTGAAAAATGAACTTTAAGTCAGCAAGAATGTATCTTTGATCGTAATCTGGAGAAATAGGGTGGAGCAAACAACAGGTATTAATGTAAGAAAACCTCCCCCTCCCTAGTGACAAATATTAGAGAGCAAGTAGTTGTAATATATAAGAATGCAAAAGATAAGTTCAAAGCCTGCTTTGAACTGAACAAGTTGCAAAGATGCTAAATATGGAGAACACTTTTATAAAACAAGCCTACAAAGCTAAACCTTCAAGGGCAAATTCATGACAATTTTTTTTTGATTGTGTGTGGTGTCTGGATGTTTCTCCGGATTAGTGACAAATTGGAGGTGGAGGTGGAGGTGGAGGTGGAGGTGGAGGTGGAGATAAAAGTGAATTAGAGATGAGTTTGGAATTAGTTACTTATTCAATTTACTCTTCCACACTCTTAACCGGAGAAGGGTCATTCAGGTAATGATAATCTCAATTAGTTTAGTTCCTCTCCTTACTCTACTTACTTTAAAAGATTATAATAGGACCCAAAGCTTTCCGGTTTGTCTCCTTATCTTACATATATTTACATTATAGAAGGAGCTATCGAATTACATCATAGATCTTAATTAGTTGCACATTTTCTCTACCAAAGATAGTACTACTATGTTAATTAGTTATACGATTTTTATCTTTATTAAGATGGTGTACCGTCTGCAACTCCATAAGTCCATTCTAGTACATCCACGATCTAAGATCTCT